>VUQH01002976.1:0-14323 GCA_015106775.1 Etroplus canarensis
GCCCCCTTTTTACCCCCCCCCCCCCCCCCCCCCCCCCCCCAATTCAATCTAAGCTTCAGGCAACTCCAAATTAACCAACCACTCTTGCCCTTTGGGCCCGTGGAGTGGCCCGCTTTCTCCATCTGCAGGAGAAAAGCTGAACTACATAGTGCTTCTCCTCCACTGGATTTCACATTTAAAACTCCCCACCGCCTAACGATTGTATTTTGCAGCTTAAAAAAAAAAGTCTCTTCTCAAGTAAATAGCAACACAAATACATTTTGTTCAGTCCACTCTGAGCTCAAGCACCATTTCATTACAGCTCAGATAAAAATAGAAATGCAACAGAACTGTGACGCAAAGTCCAGACTGTACAATGTTAAGAAGCCTTAAAGGTGCTTGTAGTTGCTTTTCTTTTTTTGTAATTCAGTAAACAAACACAATATAAATAAAGAGTATGATGAAAAATTCTCCCTCAGGCTGACCAGTGCCATCCATCATGGAGAGAGGAGGGAGGAGAGATGGACGTTTTTGAGATGATGGCTTCCACTTTCTTCTCCTGTGTAGCTGCACTGCTGCAGAGCTCAACAAGTCAAACTTCCCATGAACATTTTATTTAATCAAAGGTCTTTAGTCGAGTGTGGATGAGTGACTCCTGTTGAACTCATGTCTTACTCTTCATCGGCATTCTTCAACATGAGGATGGAGTTGTAGATCTTCAGAGCAGGTCCTAACTTGATTGACAGGATCTTGACGATGTCTGCTTGGGTGAGGAGCAGGAAGGCCTCACCATCTATTTGCTAAAGAGAAAATAAAGGGTCTTTTTGAAAAACTAATTAAAGACTTTGTACTTTGAACTTAAAACAATAACAACAAAAAAATTGTGTGTTTTTACTTGTGTTTAAATGTTATCTGGCACTTGTATTTTTTACCTACAAGGAATTGTGCTTTAGTAGACACATGAGTTGTTTGGGGAGTGCTAAAATCACAGCTTTAAAATGTTGTAAAAAAACCCCTGAATTTTCAGGGGATCCTTAATGTTATGAAAATGTATGCAACTTGAAAATGCTGGAAACTGCAGAAAATTATGCAGTCAGCAATAACAAGGTGTCCGAGAAGTCTGCAAATCATGACTGATATAAAAAAATGTTATTCAATGAGCAGCTATTTTCAGCCAGCTTTATGTCAGACATGGGACCACACACACACATAGTGAATTGATGAAGTAGGTCCCACTTGTATTCATTATCCCTTTATTTATCATTCATGCACACAAAGGGAAAGAGGTATACATGATTTCTTCACATGTTCTCAAATGCAAAATGAGGGCCTCTCACTTGTTCCCTCCACAGGAAATGAGTGAGAGTTTTCTGACTAGAAACTGACAAACAAAAGTTGCACTCAGAGCAGCAGTTGGGAACTGAATATTTGGCAAGCTAAACTGATTGAACCTTAGTTAAGTAGCATTTTTACACCATTAGTTGATTAATTGCTCAGTTAAGTCTGAAATGGATAAACAAAAATAAATTATCTTTAACAGTACCTGCCTCACCACCCAAAACAAGCTCTACATTGCGTCTTCTACATATAGACAAAGCAATAAAAAAGCAATCAATAATTCATAGTTATTAAAGTTCTATTCTTAAAGGAACTATATATGTTGGGAAAACAGGATCTCAAAGCAAAACAGTCACTCTTACCTTCACAGTTTATTTGCAAGCAGAATTACTGTGTACATGAGGGTTAAAAACCGCTCACAATCAGCCCATTCTGGCAATGTAAAATACACTGAAAGACTATAAAATACTATAAACCAACCAATGTTGAACACACTGTCAAAACTAGGTTTTCTACTGCAGTTTTGATGCTCTACTACCCTCTCGGTTTCAGCGTGTTTCCTTTGTATCTGTGTGCAGCCACATAGTGAACTAGAGAGCAGAGGAGAGCAGTAAAATGACAGCAGAGACTCATACTGAGCTGGAATTAGTATTGACAGAACTAGTAGTGCACATATGTGCTCTCACATGTGTAGGTATGTGAAAAGAGGAGCACCCACACTTTCTAAAATGAATGATGAAATACTTTTTGACAATAAGCACAGAAACAACCAGCTGTTTTTTAATTCCTTGTTCCACACACAGAATCTTGAACTCTTGAAATGCAGTTAGCGGCAATAGCCTCTGTTCTGCTCTTCAGCCTCAGTGAGATCAGTATGAAAGCATACAGGCCAGTTGTCCATCTGCATGTTTGGTTTGACTGACACTCCAACTCTATATGTCATCTTGCTTTTACTTTCACTCTCTTTACAATTTGCTGTGAAGTTCTTACCTCTGTTTTAAATGTAGCAGCATGTTCTTTACATCCTGGGAGCCCTTTGACAAAACCAGCCACCTGAAGAACAAAGAAAATCAACATACAATAAAGAGCTACAGACACACAGTCAAACAATGGATGTCAATCAATACATGTGTATCTACTAATCATGCTTCTTTGCATGCTTTTATTGAACCTCACTAGTTCACCTGCTTAGCAGAATGAAGGCACTAGCACACTGCAACAACGAGAAAAGCCCTCTTTGAATATTCATGCACAGTTGCAGTCTCCCTGAACAACTAGTTGCCTTCATGTTGGATGAGTGGATTCACAGTTTTTCTGCCTGCTTTCATGTGTTTACACAGTCTGAGTGTTTAAGCATGTCTGACCTCCTCAGCACTCCAAGCGGCCACTCTCTTGGCAGTCAGCCCCAGGACCTCAGGCAGCAGCTGGCAGTGTTTGTCCCAGCAAAGAGCCACCCGATGGGGAGGAGAGGCAGAGATGCCGGGGGAGAACACAGATTCATGGAGGGCCTGCTGGAGGGAGATGGAGTCTGGAGAGGCTGAGGAGAGGTAAGAGCATGAGACACAGCAGTCAGTGGGAGGAAGATGTGATGTACACAATTAATTTCACAATTTTTTTTCAACTTACCTTTATTATCGCCAATCTCCTCTTTGACATAGGGCATTTTCGAGTATTTGGGAACTGGAGCTGTCCTGAAGAGAACAACAACAAATTACCTCCTGACACAAACATTTCATCTTTAGCACAGCTTGGTGTGTTGGCATCATGTGCAACAGGTACCGTTTAGGCCTTGTTCCATTGTGGCTTTGCTCATTGGCTCCACCCAGTGTCTCTGGCTGGCTGTTGCGTCCTGTGCGCTCAGCTTCCACTGTCACTGGTTTCCTAGCAACACAGATAATCATTGGTCAGGTACAAACCACTACATATAGCTGCAAGCAAAACCCTGATTTAAGGGTAATAGACTTTTAAAGTATGTTTTGTTTTTGTCAACCAACAGCAAAGCATTTAAGAGCAAACCTGTTCTGGGAGTCATCTGCTCCTTCGGACTGCTCTGGCGTTGAAGAGTTCTGTGTTGCAATGTTTGGGTTAGGGTCAGGGCGTCGCCCACGAGGTTGAGGCCCGCTGAGAGTGAGAGGCCGCTCTCCACTGAGACGGTCTGGCAGTAAACCCTCTCTGTTCAGATTCACTTCTGAGTAGGGACAACTCACCTGACTGACACAGACAAACTTTACTGAAACAGTAGGCTGCTTTTTTACTTCGTATTCTCCAATGAGAGGTTATAAGACAGATGAAGGAAAAGCAGTTAATATAACCTCGCCTCACATTCCTACTTACACAAACAAAAAACACATGTAGAGTGCTTTCAGCCCACATAAATAAAAATGACATTTGAGAACATGGATACTTCTCCTCTTTTAAGTACTGCTTATGCAGTTACTAGACAGCTTTAAGCTGACAAGAAGGAAACAGAAACACAAAATAACCACTCATTAAAACTAAGGTATGCAGAAGAGCATCTCCAACTCTGAAGCAAGATGGGCTGCAGCAGCAGCAGATCACACCGGGTTCAACTCCTGTCAGCCAAGAACAGTAAACTGAAGCTACAATTCACACAGGCTCACCAAAATTGGACAAGTGAAGATTGAAAAACTGTTGCCTGGTCTCATGAGTCCTGATTTTTGCTGCAACATCCAGATGGTAGGATCAGAATTTGGCAAAAACAACATGAAAGCATGGACCCATCCCCCCTTGTATCAGTGGTTCAGGCTGGTGTTGGTGGTATCGTGGTATGGGGCATATTTTCTTGGCAAACTTTCGCCCCTTCATACCAAATGTACATTGTTACAACGCCACAGCCTACCCGTGCACTGCTGCCGATCCCTTTATGGCCATGTGGTCATTTTCTGATGGCCACTTGCAGCAGGATAAAGAACCATGTCACAAAGTTCAAATCTTCTCAAACTCATTTCTTGAACATGACACTAAGTTCACTGTACTTAAACGCTCTCTACAGTCACCAAATCTCAGTTCAACAGAGCACCTTTGGGATTTATCAGTTCCAGATGCAGCTGATAAATCTGCAGCAACAATGTGATGCTATCATGTCAATATGGACCAAAATCTCTTGAGGAATGTTTCCAGCACATGTGTTGCATCCATGTCACGAAGAAATAAGGCAGTGCTGAAGGCAAATGGGGGTCCAGCCCAGTACTAGGAAGGTGTATCTAATAAAGTGATTAGCAAGTGTACATTCACTGAAGCAAACAGTGACTAACATAAGAACATAACAACTACTACTAACGTGTAGTGAGTTCCATAGCGAGGTCCCCTGATGTGCCCAACACCGTTGCATCCTGGGGTAGGACATCCTTGTCCCGGGGGTGTCAATAAATCACTTGAGCCTGAAATATACACAAAAGGGAGTGTTAACAAAACTATGCAAACAACCATTTTGAATTCATTATAGATTCCCCCCAACACCACATCCAAGTACAATGAAGGTGGAGACCAAGTCTGCTGACTCATTTGTTGAATTTAGAAATTTGGCAACTTCAACCTTCAGTACCAAGCAGGACAGACAAGGACAGGGTGGGTGTGAGAGTCATAAATTGTGTCGCACCATTAGGATATTGTAGTGGGTGTCCAGTTTTCTGACACCACCCTACAGGATGCAGATCTGGACAGTCAGTCTCCACCCAGTAGTCATACTCAGAGCTCCAGCCATCAAAGTGGATCTACAAGCGGAAGGGGAAAACAGCAAATTAAACAAAAAGCTGAGCATGGGGAAAGTCAAAAAGTATCCTGTCAAGGAGTCATCTTCCACCTTTAGTCTGTGATCCTCTGTGTCTACTATAGTAGCAACACGAATGAGCATGGGATTCCTCTTATCAACAGCTTCTACTTTCATCCCAACCTGGAAACCATGTGGAGGCCGCTGGAAACAGAATAATGAAAAAATAATTCATGTAACTGTATTCAGACTACTGCAGTACAGTCATTACTGTAAATATTTGTGTAATCATATATCATACTGGTTTGAAAGCTCGTGCAGGAGCTGCCTGTGTCCCCGTCTCTTCTAAGTATTTCTCCCACAAGAAACTCTTTGGTTCCTTATAATCTAAAGAGAGGAGATGAAGACTCATTAGCTGTACTGACAATGCAGACACACCACATGTAAATGCTGCTTCTACACCTTTGTGATAACAATATCCAGTGGATTAAAAACTAGCAACAAAATTATCTACAGGAAATGAGAGAATGCATTCTTCTACTTATACATTTAGCTTTAATATATTTACTGTCTACAGAATAACTCATCTGTTGCGCAAGTTAGATTAGCTTTATTAGCAGATTCTACATTTTTATTGGCATTTATCTAATAATACTAGATTCTACATTAGTTGGGCCAGACAGTGTATAAAAGTAATTTTTACTGAACCACATGTGTCTTGGTCTGTGTCTTACCAGCTGGAGTGGTCAGAGTTAGCTCAACCTCTTCACAGTAACCCACAGGGTGGATGTATGGACTGCTGGCATCACACCTTGACAAAAAGCAGGCAAACGGGCACACAATAAAATCAGCTTTGGCTTTACCAACAAATACTCAATAATGAAAATGTGAAGACTTTCAGAAACTCTGAAAATCTCTGAAAGATACCATGCCACACTATCTTTAGAAGACAGACACAATGTGGATGTCAAATAGACTTTGAATTACCACTGGTTTCACATGGATTTAAAGCTTCAGCTGCCCTCAAGACAGACTTGGGAAAATCTCTTGGTAATATTATCTTACCAATAATCATGTGTGTCATCCCAGTTGTCAAAATGAATGAGCAGGCGGTTGTCAACAACAGCAACAATTGTTGCGACACAGATCAACGAAGGATTCTTCCTATCAACCGCCTCCAGTTTCATCCCAGCTCTAAAACCGGATGGAGTCACGGACTAAAAAAATACAAAACACAATTAGCCCATGCAAACAGAGGATATAAAATCCCTGAATCATAGAACCATTTGACAGTTTCAGAGAGTATACAGCTGCACTCACTGTGTTGAGGCTCTTGAAAAGGTGTTTTGGGGCCAGCTGACCCCTGCAGTTCTTCACATACGTGCTCCAATTAAATTCTCCATCTTTACAACCTACAACAAGACAAACCCAGTCAGCATGGTTATAATTGATCTTTGTTAAAAATTCACCTTGGATTTCATGTTTATCGGTGGTATTCATTTAATGTACAGTGCATTTGTGGGCACCTTTAGGCAACAATAACTTGTGTCCATTTTTCTCACACCAGCCAGCTGGTTTCAGATCCCACGAATCAGCATTAGCCCAAAAGTCATAACATTCTGGGTAACCATCGAAGTGGAACCTTACCCTGTAACCTTGGATCTGGGATACAAAAGGAGGCACAGATAAGTGAATATCGTAATAATAAAAATGTATATACTGTATATGTTCTATAACCAAGCATAAGCATTCATACCTCTGCAACAGAGAGCACACAAAACAGGGCTGGGTGAGCTGGGTCAAGCCCCTCTAGCTTCATTCCCACCTTAAAACCATTCCTGCTTTGTGGAAACGATTGGTGCTGCAAAACATTATCGCACAGTTCAGATAAATACTTACAGTTAATACTAAATGATGTACAGGCACTGGCAGGTACAGGTAAAAAAGTAAGTTTTCACAAGATTCTGTGTAGCCCTGTGAAAAACTAAGTACTCCACATGATTAAATTGGTTGTAGAACCTCCTTTGGCAGCAAAGACTTAAAGTAATGGTTTTCTGTATGGCTTTGTCAGTCTCTCACACTGTTGCAAGGAAATTTGGGCCCACTCTTCTTCATAATGTTGCTTCAATTGACTGAGATGTGTGGGCATAAATTTATGCACAGCTCTCTTAAGATCCTGCCATAACATTTCATACAGCTTGAGGACTGGACTTTAACTGGGCTATTACAACACCTTGATTCTTTTCTTCTTTCAGTAATTCTGTTGTAGATTTGCTGCTGTGTTTTGGAATATCGTCTTGTTGTATGACAATTTTGGCCAAGTTTTAGCTGTTGGATAGATGCCTCGCATTTGATTCTAGCATACTTTGGTATACAGAAAAGTTCCTAGTCAACTCAATGACTACAAGGTGCCCCAATCCTGCGGCTGCAAAACAAGCCCAAATCATCACCCCTCCACTACTGTGCATGACACTTGATATGAGGTGCTTGTGCTTATATGCTGTGTTTGGTTTTCACCAAATGTGGGCCTGTGCATGACAGCCAAACATCTCCACATTGGTCTCACCTCTCCAAAAGACTTTGTTCCAGAAGTCTTGTGGTTTGTTAAGATGCAAACTTTCAAACCTAAGCCATGCTACCGTGTTCTCTTTAGAGAGAAGAGCCTTTCTCATAGCAACCCTTACAAACACGCCATACTTGTTCCGTCTTTTTCTAACTGTACTTCAATGAACTTTAACATTTAACATGCTAAACTGAAACCCGCAGAGTCTAAGATACAGCTCTTTGGTTTATCATAATTTCCCTAAAAACTGCATTTTATCTTGGGGTGAATTTGCTTGGTCTTCCACTCCTGAGAAGATTGTGGCATTGTGTTAACACACACCTGAATGCTTCAGACCACCAAACTCACAAAACTTGTGTTTTCATAGAGATGGTCACAATTGTTGATGCTCAATTAAACAAGTGCATTTCCCTCCTAATTCCTATAGAAGCAGTATGGGTGCAATGTTCCCGCTAAGCTGCACGCTTGCATATGCACCGCATAGACTTGCCGTGTGCATGCACACTGCATAGATTTAATGTGCGCATGTGTGCTACATAGATTTGCTGTGCGTGGAGGATGCTGGAGCAGTGCGCGATTGCGCAAGCACACAACTTAGAGGGAACGTTGCATGGGTGTACTTAGTTTTTCTCATAACTGTATGTGTGGGTTTTTACCTCTTTGAATAGTTTAACTGGAGCAGCAACAGCTCTCTCCTCTTCAAGGTAAGCAGGCCAGCTCCATGCTCGTTTCTTATTGGGCGGTGCAGCAACTAAGGGTTGGGCAAACAAATAATCATATATTATGGGTTCTAGTAAGTGTGTGATAATCTTCATGATAGTCAATTAATTTTAAACATACAAATAGATATCTCTCCAAGGTTTGAGCATAATTTCATTTTTATGAGCCTAATTTTCAAGGCAGTCTGACAGTTTTGTTGATATCAAAGTTCACTTGCAGCACAAACCTGTTTTTGTTCATTAAACTGAATCTATAATACCTTTAATCTAAACAAATTAATAAAAATCATTCTTCCTTCCAATCATGCTAAGTCTTATGGTGTCAGTAAGTTTCATGAATTAGCAGACACTGCAAATGCAATATTGTAAACTAGAAAATCTAACAATGAAATCAGAGAACAGTCATAATAACTTACATCATTTTTCACCAGAAACACCAGATAAGCAAAACAACAATATACTGATGTCAGATATTCACAGATTTTAATAATACTTCAAGTTTTCTTTGACATACCCAGTTTGGCAATTTTGGCTCCTCTCCTGCCTTTGGTAATCTTAGCCTTTTCCTACAAAAAGCAGAATGAAATAAAAAATATCAGGACTATCAAAACATTATTCACCCAATTCCAGGAGAGCAAATTTTGTTTGTCAAACTTTAGTAAATACAGACCAACAATACTGAACATTTGAGTGACCTGTAGCCCAGAAAGTAAACACTAAACACGAGTGTTAATGGTATGCTTCTCACCTCTGGTTCTTCTTGGTTTTCTTCCTCTTCATCACCAGAGTCCATGTAGATCTTCCTCTTTTTACGCACACGTTTGCCAAGTCTCTCACCTTCTATGACCTGACCCTCCCGTGCTTCCCCTGGAGATGATCTTTAAAAAAAGGTATGTTCTACACTAAAGCAACATATCACACCAATCTAAAAGAGGGATTGATTAGAGATAACAGATGTTATATTTTACCTGCCACTGGAGGGCTGGGCACAAGCAGAACTACAGAACTTGCCCTGCAGGAGGGCATCCCCAGAAACACGGCCACCACAAGCCCGGCATCTTGACAGCTCTCCATTTGAGCCCAAGTCTGCACTAGAACCAACTTCAACACTGGGACCAACTTCCACACTAGGGCCCTCCATACTGGGACCCTCCTCTAAAGACAAAAGCACAGGACCAGGAGCTAGAGGACAGAAAAGAAATAGGGGCTGAAACTGAGACTATTCACTGAACAAAAAATGCACAGAGTTACAAAACCAAACAGTGAAACTCTTTTTAATAATAATGTTAATCCTGTACTGTCTTACCTTTAGCTTGAGGCAATTCTGGTTTACTCTGATTAGGTGGAGCTGCAGCTGTCCCTGTCTGTGACTGGCCCTCTGGTGGAGGGGTGGGAGTGTGAGATGGTGCTGGGTCCAAGGTCTCACTGTTAGCCTCTGCCTCCTGCCCTTTGACCTCCAGGTCTGTGACAATCTCAAGAGTCCCAAACTCTGTCATCCGGAACTGAAACAAATAAGGAACAAGCTATACCCATTGCCCAAGATGGTGTGCCACCATCACCCCAGTTCATCTTTCCAACTATTGTTTAGTTCTTAAGAGGACAGCCTGAATAATAGTTACACACACTGGTGAAATAGTTCTATTTTCCCTTTAAGATTAAAGCTTTTTTTCATTAAATTTTTTTTTTGTTCTTTTCACAAAAAGTTTAATTTTAGAGGCTGTGGTTCTCAGCTTGCTAAGCTCAACAGAAACCCTCCTCTGTTTGTAAATAAAAATGTGCACAATTGTAGTCCCTGTACTACAAAGCAAGTTCAACATACACTGGGGACCTGTCAATCATTTGGCTTCACTTAACCTTATATTGGCAGTCAGGTTAAGCAGGCACATAAGGGTGGTTATCAACTGGATAAATCAACCTAGGTTTTATCAATCTAGCTATGAGGCATTCACATGAAAGGGGTAGCATTGTCAGCATCTGACCAATCACAAACATGCAGTCTACTGGCAGCAGAGAGGCTGATTTTACAAAGAAAACAAAAAAAATATTAGAAAAACATGAGATGGTTACATACATAATACCGGCTGAAATCAAAACAGCTTCTGCAGACACATCAGTGTTATGAGTGCCTGTAACAGGAATGCACTGGACAGTAGTTTAGTATTAAAAGCCCTGCATTAATGTATGTAGTATGCTTGAAGTGCTAGAAAAGACCTACTATTATTAATAAATGTTTGCCTACTTGAAGCCATGAAGGAGAGTTGGCAAAAATGCTGACTGTAAATAAGCAGACTTTCACAGCTCTGCCATTAAGACATGGAAGAATCTGACAGATTATAGAACAGAATAGCCTTTATTGTCATTGCAAGACAAAAAGTTACAGTGCAATTTAGGACTCACTCGGTAAAGTGCCCAATAGAAACATGATGACAGAACCATAGAAAAAAAACAGTGTTGAAAGAGTTGCTAGTAATAAAACCTAGAATCTCAATATAGCATATGGACTTACCAGCATGACTGATAAGATATAAATATTGTTGTGTATAAAAATATGTACTTAGCAGCATGAAATATGAGATGTAAGTGTTATTCCACTTAAATAATATTTAGATATGCATAGGGTGTTTAAGTTTTTATTCTTTCAGATGCAGCTTCAGTTGTGTATAAGCATCTGAAAGTAAAGAAAAGATGTAGGATAAAAACAAGATTTTACATGTAGTTTTGATCTACATGCAAATTTGATTTAAGGTCAAATAGGTTCCCTGGTTTCTTCTTCTTTAGGATCATATATTAAGGTGTCTTACTATCTGCACACAGACATATCTTCCAGGAAAGTGACACTACTTACTGGAGAATTGATTAATAAGCCCAAATCCTACTTTGTAGTACAATACAAAGTAACATTTGGGCTTATTGAGATAACTTCAGGGTTAACTCTGGGTTTTCAGTACTACAAAAGTCTATTTCTTACCAGGGTATATCTCCAGTGTACCTATCCTGCAGACCTAAGCTGCTCCAGAGAAGGACAAATTCCAGATAAGTGATCAACAGATATGAAATCACTGCCTACTAACCAACCAATTATTTGGAAAAATAACATCAATCATGGAATAACTCTCTGATCTCTGTGCATGGATAGTAAGAAGGTCCAAAGTTTTTAAATAGCTCTAAAGTCTTTGCCTTTCCCCGTAAAATAGAATCAGTAAGAACTGTAATTCCTGATTTTTTCCTGTTGACAGCATACAATTTTAATATTTTGTTGTTCTATATGCCTTAACAAATAATCCTCAAAAGAAACACCTATTTGTACTGTTGACATTATCTTTACTCTCAGACCCTTAAACACCACCCTGGCTGCAGCTGAAAGAATAAAAACTGCCTTATGTAAATACAAACATTCATTTAATGGAATAACAATTAGAATCCATCAGATTCTCCAACATCTTAATGATAGCGCTGTGAAGGTTAACTTACACAGTCAGCCTTTTTGCTGACTTTCTTTTTTGGTTTCAAATAGGCTAGGCCTTACTAAAATAGTAGGATATTCTCCAGTCGTACTAACAAAGGTGATTAAAGTGCACACACATTCATACAGTGCTTTTAATATTTTTCTTGTCACATATACCCATACCGCTGATTTGTCTGCAGCAGCTGTGTTGTTTTCAGTCTGTATTATGTGTTTCATCTAGTAATATTTTTCAAATATTATACTTTCCTCTTCCTTTGTGAAATCAGCCACTCTGCTGCCAGTAGACCTATACCTGTTTGTGACTGGTCAGATGTTGCCAATGCCACCCTTTTCACGTGCATGCACTCATAGCTAGATTGATAAAACCTGGGTTGGCTTACTGAGTTCATAACCACTTCCATGTGACCACTTAGCCTGATCAGCAATATTAGGTTAAGATAACAGTGTGTTGAAATTTCCTTTGGGATTAATAAAGTATCTAGCTATCTATCTAGCTATTATCTAGGGCATGATGAATTTGTTTTGTAGTACAGGGTCCTGGGCTGGAAAATAACAAATAAAATTTACCCTGATATCACTGCCTGGCAGCGTGGCAATACCATCCTTCCAGTCCAGAGCACTTATCATGTCAAACTCAGCTCCCTGGGAGGGGACATCACTGGGTGGAGTGTCAGTCATTCCCACTCCGCTTATATGACCAACCTGCAAAGACAAAAGAGTAACATGGAAGAGGATACAAGTGCACTGTCCGGACACCTTACACAAAGGGCAGCGGTCTACACCTCTGACTTTTACTATTCTGTTTTTCGCCTGTTATTTTCATTGCACATGGGTATTGCAGTAAGGCAGGCGTCATCTATGGTCTTCTGTTCTACCTGCACTTGTAAACAGCCTTGCGCAGCATCACCGCTAGATGGCGACTGTGTGCTGGCTTGCAAGATACACCATGCACTTCGATTTCAGACAAAACAGTCAATAATAATATTGTTTTGCTGGCCAACTAACAGAGAAATGCGAGCACAAACGACCTCATTAGAGTAAACCTTCATCCAGATCATTGACAAACAAGAGGAAAGAGGTCTCAACTTTAAGTAAACCACACAAGTTCATCTTTTCCTTGTTTTAACAGTATCTCCTAAAACCGACTGTTTGCCTGGTTAGGAGCAAGTGAGAGGCTCGTTTGTTTATCAAGTGTAAGGAGAACACTGTTCTCTGCACTCACTGGCCAAACTTAAAAACGTCTTTATCCGTTTAATAACACGATATAACGTTTTAGTCTTTACGCATGTTCAACACTGAATTAAGGTGATATTTTCTGCTTGCACCGCGGCCACAACCATGTCAAAAGTAATCAACAGTCAGAGCTAATGGATCTTGGTTAAGTTTGAGTTTGCACCCGACACCTCAGTTTTATTCCAGCCATAAATAAAGTGTATGTAAGAGCGCCCATGATTAGCATTCGTCTTATACAAAATGGCGGAGCATAGGAAGAGGCCACCAACACGTTTAAACTATGTTAATTACTCAAGTTACCATTTTAAACAAATGACGCAAAGCCGCTACGCGTTAAACAAAAGCAAACGCTTGCTGTGTAATTTCCTGGCGTGGTGTTTTCATTCACTCTGCTCGTTTTTCTTCACTTTCCCCTTGTCACGGAATGTCAGCCCAGGTTGCTAGCTAGCGCTGACGTGAAGCTAACAGTCGCTAGCTCCGCTCCGTTCATCTGAACTGAGGATTGCTAGAAGGCTAACCGTAGCTTTGAGACTGGATGCAGCCAGCTATAAGGACAATCTGTAATAAATAAGTTTCCCGGTTAATAACAATAGGAAAGCGCATTTGCAAAAGGCAGATGCCCCGCAGAATATCACACGCACTTGCAATTGCGCGGCGCTACTGTTAGGAGCGTTAACATTGTTGCTTGATTAATTTCTTCAATAGAAACTTGGGAAAAAAAACGATTTATTCTCGCCGTTTTAAATCAGAGTGAAAATAATGTGAACTGTCGCTAATTCACAAAACGAATGCCCGTTTTTCAAACGCGGTCTCTGTCAGCGGCAATAAACAATTATTAACGCCCGTTTTGTTTGGAAATTGTGGAACTCACCTCGTTTCTGTTTTAACTCTAATTTAGAGCTGGATAGAACGGTGCGCATGCGCGCAAGATGCGCTGCCTGACACAACTTTGGGTCTCGGAAAAGTTCAGTTCACTATCGGTGGTCGATACCAGGCCTGTGGACGCTCACAACACGCCCCGAACTCGGTTCGGGGCTGATGTAACGAATATTATCCGCCGGACTCAGGCTCGTATCCCCTTTGGTCTGACAAATGTGCACATCAGAGAAGTATAACTGTGTATTAGTGGAGCGCAGGCACCGCAGTGTCTCCGTGGGCTTTGAGGAGCTTGGTGATCCCACTTTTAAACGCTCCACCGTGGCAGAACGGCTGGTTTATGCGGACACAGCCGGAGCACAGGCGATACCCGGCTTGTATGCGCCGCTGCTGACTGTGGGAATAAAAGCTCAGGCCTG
>VUQH01002976.1:14343-27198 GCA_015106775.1 Etroplus canarensis
ACAGGACAGGCCAGGAAAAAAAAAAAAAAAAAAAACACCTAAAGAGGCAGGGGAGCCCAGACCGGGTCTTGCTTATGGTCTGGGAAAAGCAGCACACTGAAATCGGCTCATACTGAGTTCAGCTCACTTAAATCCTCACACCACATCTGATGCGCTAAAATAACGCTGGGCTGCATTTTGGCGGATGCCAAAGTAAATCCCCTGCCGTCACGTTTCCCCACAACTGCGAGGCTGCTGCACGCACCGCTTATTATTTTTAATGTGGCGGCTAATCAGTTGAACTCCTGCGTGTGTTTACATGTGTGCATTCTTTGTCTTCCCTGATGATTTGAAGTGTACGCTGGCTGCAAAATTACTCGCGTCCGAGCAAATGATCAGCAGCTAACCTGCCGGATTCAATCCCCTCCCACACTGGGCGGCTTTCTACAGTGTGATAAGGCTACAGACAGGCGGCATGTCCCTGATTACAGACAGCACCTAATATGCAAAATATATCAGACAGTCGCGACATCACGTTAATGTGGCAAATATTGAGAAAAGTCTGTTTTTTCCCAGCCAAGTAAGGCCGCCCTGAGTTCAGCTCGGCTGTCAAAGCGACGGCGCTGCTCCGCGTCCAGAGCCGGTCGCTAGATGGCACAAGGAGTCCAGTTTGTGGGGGGATTAACGCCGGTCGTGCCTGCTGCAGCCCATAAAAACTGGGAATAAAACACTAAAGGGAAACCATGAGATGGCATTCAAAGGCAAAGCGGTCGACTCAAAGGTAAGACAAGGAGATGCTGTTTTTATGAGCTGTCCGACACTCCGCATGTTTGAGTTGTCAGCCCAATCTGGATCGACAGTGGGATTGACGCGCGATTAGATAATATAATAAATCAGGTATGGCAGCCTGGGTTATCTCTAAAGCAACACACATGTACTATATCGCACTTATTACTACCCATCGGCAGGTCAGTCCGTATGCCTGCTTGCTGACAGCACACAGACTGATGCAGCCATGAGTGCATGCTTAGCTTCAGGTTGGTGTTTGCTCTTGTTACGTTGTGTGGAAAATATGTAGAGCTGACAGACACGATCCTGAAAGTAACAAGCCAATTCTCTGTCTCCATCCCTCAGACTGTGCTCCTTAACCTCCTGCTGTGTTTGCTCATATTTTACTCTCTGTTCTACATGATTGGGAGCGTGTGCTTTGGTGCCTTCAGGTGAGTCTTACACACATGCGTGCAGGCACAATCAAGTGTCGAAACGAGGATTCATCTCTCATATTAACATAATAGACTGACTGCAGGAATAATATCAATAATAATAATAATAATAATATTGTAATCATGATGATGATAATTTAGGCCCCAGATTTGCTCGGAGGTCCTCATCCCTAAGAGCACCAAATTCACTGCGTGCCAAAAAGATTTTTCTTAAATGATTAAACTACAAATGTGTTTTCTACAGTTATATATGCAACATTAAACACGATATCACTGAAAATAGTAAGCTTTTTATAGCATAAACCTTGCACTTTTCCACACCCTGGGGCCCCTAAAACACAGATTTAAATCAGCAAACGAGACTGTTTGCTGTGCTGTTTTCCTTTTATTCTGCATTAATCAAGCTATTTTACTCTGTAGAGTATTGTATTCATTTTGTACAGTGTTTTACTGTGTTCTATTAAATTTCTTTACTTATGTTTATCTGTATTATAGCTTACTTTTAATTTTATTTAATTTGTTCCTTTATTTCATTTGACTTTTTCAGTTTAATATCTCAAGCTATTTTGTTTTGTCATATTGTATTTTGTTTGATTGAGCTATCCTACTTTATTTAAGCTACAATATACGGACTGAAGTATTGGCCCGCTTATACATTACACTTACAGAAACTTTTATGACCTCCCATTTTAAATCCATAGACATTAATATGGAGTCCCCCCTTGCAGCTACAACAGTTTCCACTTTTCTGGGAAGGCTTTCTACAAGGTTTTAGAGCATTTCTGTGGAAATTTTTTGTCCATTTATCTAGAAGAGATTTGTGAGGTCATACATTGATGTTGGATGAGAGGGCCTGGCTCAGTCGCCATTCTTGTTCATCCCAAAGGCATTCTATTGGGTTTGCGATCAGAGCTCTCCAGGCCTCCCGGCTGTTCAAGTTCTTCCATACCAACTTTACACTTGGCACAATGCAGTCAAGCAGGTAACTTTCTCCTGGCATTCATCAAGCCCAGACTCATCCATCAGGCCGCCAGACAGAGAAGCGTGATTTATCACTCCACAGAACACATTTCCACTGCTCCGGAGTTCAGTGGTGGTGTGCTTTACTTAACTCCATCCGACACTTGGCATTGTGCTCGGTGATGTAAGTTTTGTGTGCTGCTGCTCAGCCATTGAAACCTATGCCATGAAGCTCCCACCACATAGTTTCCGTGCTGATGTTAATGCCAGAGGAAGTTTGGAAACCTACAGTTACTGAATCAGCAGAGCGCTGACAACTTTTATGGACCTCAGCGCTCAGTGGCCCTGCTCCGTAACTTGATGTGGTGTGCCATTTAATGGCTGAGGTGCAGTGGTTCCTCAAGATTTCCACTTTGCAATAACACCACTTACAGCTGATCATGGAGTATCAAGGAAAGAAGAAATTTCACCAACTCACTTGTTGCAATGGAAGTATCCTATTACAGTACCTGGAATTACGTGAGGTCTTTAAAATGGCCCATTCTATCACAGATGTTTGTAAAGGCATGTTTGCATGGCTAGTTGCTTGATTTTAGACGTCTGTGGCAACGGGATTGAATGAAGCGCATGAATTCAATGATTAAGAGGTGTGGCCCAATACTTTTTGTCCCCATATTATATTTTGTTATTGGGTGTGTTTAATATTTTGGCTGCTGTAACAGGATTTTCCCAAATGTTCAGATAAAGTATATTTAATCTCATTATAGGTTGGATCACTTTGATGGACTGATTCCTTTTGATTTTAAGACTGAACCTACTGAATCCAACTCCAAATACTTGGGTGAGCACACTTACTCTGACATAATGAACAATGACTGTGAACTTTGTACCAATAATGTGTTTTGTCACGTTACTTGTTTCCTACTAGTGAACCTCTTGTCCTTGGAGCTCACCTACTTTTGCAGTGGCCTTTTGTTTGCTGCAGTGGTGAGAAGGCGGGTTTGGGACTATGCTCTCACTGTCACACTTCTGCATGTAATTATCACCAGCATAGGTGAGCAGAAATCTAACAGTATGTCTACCCAGATGTACATGTGAATGGCCAGATGTGTTGGGTAATGACACATTTTGTTTCCATGCTGCAGTAATGTTGGAGTTTCCCACAGTGTGGCAGTGGTGGCTGGCTTTAGGTAAGACAAACACTGCTGCCAACTTATGTTACTATAATTCTTAACTCAGGGAGTTTGGTTGTTCTCTTCATTGTTCACTTTGTGTACTCTTCATTGTTCCCTAGGTAGTGGGTTGTTTCTGATGATTTGCAATGGCCAGCTGATTGCTTACTTCACATGCCAAAGTGAGCAGAGCTACGCCTCCTTCAGCATCTACTGACATACCGAAAGCAACCCTCCCTGCATACAAACTGTTTCATAAACACTCTTGTGAAGTGAGCTAGAAAGGATCAGATGGGATGCTCTTTTTTTGGGTTTTTTGAGGAGACACCCATTAAGGTTCTCCACGGTAATGGGCTTTTTCTGTTTGTCACTAAAAAAAAAAGACTCCACAGTGTCACACATAAAGTTGGAGCTGGGTCCAATTTGTGTTTTAGTGTTGCCAATAGGCTGGCATCCTGTTGTTTTGATCTAAGTACCACATGGAGATGCTTTCTGTATTTTGCTCTGTCACTATGCACCAATAAAGCAGCCAGTGAGGCATTTTCAGTACACTTAAAAGCTGTGAATATAATAACAGATTGGGGATTTTGCAATACACATTGTATACTTTAATGTACTGTAAACGCAAAGCGTTAAAAAATAAAAGTACCTCAAACTGTTTGTTTCAAATGGTGCATTAAAGCACTGAAGATACATGAAATAATGGCCAGCCTATTCCATATCATGACCAGATATTAAAATAACAATAACCTAAAAATAAACTATTTAATCATGTTTAACCAGTGAAACATACAGTACATTGCACCGTTAGTGTAAGAATCTTTTTGCTCAACAGTTCAAAAATAGACAACCAGTTAAAAATGTATGACATAAAAAATAAATATTTGAACAAACATGCTCCCAGAGGATTTTGTGTTGTTATGAAACTGGCTCTGCTGCCACATACTCCGTTGGGTTCATGTATGAGAATCCTGGGAAGGCCTCACTGGCTCCAGCTGCCTGGTACCTCTCATTCACAGAGGCAGGTACAGGTTGTAGCGTGAACTCGGGGTCGATGTAACTGACGTCACAAGGACCAGCCTGAAGAGGAGAGAGGAGTAAGCCTTGTTGTCTCGATTAAAAACAACAGTGTGCCGAGCTCATTTCTGAGTCACTCGTACCACTTTCGGGATGAATGGAGGTCTGACTTTTCTGGCCAGGAGGTCATCCCAGTTAATGGAGGCAAAGAAGGGATGCACCTGCAGCTCTACCTGGAAGTAAAACGATTATTAACCCATCTGTGGTGATGTGACGTTTTCTCTTTTCTTTCATCGAGACACTTACAACGTCAAGGCTCTCCCCTAAGCGTTTGGAGACGTCTCTTTCCAATAACCCCTCCAACAGTGAACGGGCAGCTTCAGAAACACCACTGCGCAGCTGCAGAGGAGCGTGAAGGATGTTCTCAAGCATCTCTGCTCTGTTGCGACTATAAAATGGAGGCTGAGAGAGAACAAGGAGGTGGAGAAAGTTGAAGATGCTGAGGTAGGGGAGAGATGTAAAGGAACAAGGTCATTAAAAACACACTCACCAGTCCACAGATCATCTCAAAAAGTACAGTGCCAAGTCCCCACCAGTCCACCACTGGGCTATACGGGTGGCCTTGAAGCACCTCTGGAGCAAGATACTCGGGAGTGCCACAGAAGGTGTGCATGATCCCTCCTGTAGCCACATTTTCTTTACAAAGGCCAAAGTCAGTCAGCATCACATGGCCCTCACTGTCCAGCAGGATGTTCTCTGGTTTCAGGTCTCTGCACAAAAACAAATAGGAACAAAAGTTCTGGTTTGGTCTACTGATTCCTGCAAGATCTCACATTAACTGCTTTTACTGTTGTTTTTTCCAGTTTCCTCTAGTTTCACATTCCTTTTCTGTTCTCTTTATTTTTTAATGTGGCGTCAGAGGACATGGTGGATTTCAGTTTGAACATTTAATTGGGATTTCTTTGCATGAATAAATTAAATACGCAGAACACGTCTAAATCAAACATGAACAAAGAAGCAAGTGCCGAGCCAAGAAAAACCTGGAAGAGTGACTTTGCTATGGTTTTTCTGAAGCTGTATTTACCTGTACACAATGTTAAGCGAGTGGAGGTAACCTAGTGCTGCAGCCGTCTCTGCAGCATAGAAAGCAGCTCTGGGTTCTGAAAATGACCCCTCCCTCTGCAGGTGGTAGAAAAGCTGAGGGCAAATACATAAATTCAATGCAACACCAACACCAACACCATGTAGCTCTTGTTACATTTCTATTTACAAATAGTATACATAGCTACTAGAAGTGTCCTATCCTGTTGATGGATGCTTGAATGCAGGACAATCTTTAATGTCATACACACACCTCTCCTCCATTGACATAGTCCAGGACAAAGTACAGCATGTTTGGTGTCTGGAAAGAGAAGTGGAGTCCCACCAGGAATGGATGCTGCAGTCCTTTTAGCAATACACTCCTCTCAACCATCACATGCCTCTCCTACAGAGACACAATACATACAGTAAGACAGACAACTAGATAGATAGATAGATAGATAGATAGATAGATAGATGACCTCTTTCCTCTTGACAATCATCTGTTTCTGCAGCACTTTCATGGCATAGTAACGTCCTTGTTTTCTGTGTCTTGCCAGCAGCACCTGTAAAAAATTGAGTTTTCCCATTTAATTTCACAGCACCCAGCTCACAACAACAAATGCAACAACTTGAAAGGCTGTCATGCCATAATTAATAAACCAAAACTGAAAAAAGTTCCCACTTGTCCCCCTCAGCATTAGCTGATTGTTTATGTACAACAACTTTAGCATGTTCAGCATTTTGATCCCTCATAACTTCATAGGTACAGAGAGAGGAAGAGACGCATTAAATGTTCAGAGCTGAAAAAGACATTTGAGCTGTTAAAAATGGCAACCAGCCAGTTCACAGCCATGAGGTACATTTGTGAGTTTTAAAATCTGACTATCTCAGAAAATTATTTTGACACAGAAGGAATTATGGCTTGAAGATGAGCCTGGTATCAAATGTGAATCAGAAAAAAGCTTAAACATTTAGGGTACTAATGCCTTTTTCTGTTACTCTACATTATAGACATTAAAATGGTGTTGCTTTGCTACTGAAACTCTGAGATATCCCATGATATATAATATGGTAAAAGGTAAAAGGCTTAAAGTGTAAAGACTAAAGCACTGAATGATATTTGGTTAAATTTGGCTTGTAATCTAAAGTGATATGAGTGGTCAGTTAGACTAGAAAAGTACTATATAAATGCCAGTCCATTACCATATTGATGCTCAAATTTGCTTGTTCCCCTGAGACCCAAGCTCTTGTTTGGGTTGCATGGGATTCAACAGGCCTATGTTGAGGAGAATGAAGTATAAGTTGCAGAAAAGCCAAATTTCATGTCCCTCTACGAGGACAAAGGGTCTCAGTAGATTTTAGAAAAACACTCTGAAAAATATTTTTGCTTTAGATTGTGATACTTGCAGGTGGTGGAAAATTGATGTGTCTCCCCTGAAAATTTCCTGTACTTAAGAAGCTATGGGAGTTCAAAATGCTGGAAAAAAATTAGGCAAATTAGAAAGGGCAAATTTCAGTCCACCTTCATGTACTTCGAGGGGCTTTAACTTGGAAAATATTTATAGTATAAAGGTAACACTTGTCCTGGATTCATCGAATATACTAAAGTTATTGCAAAAAACAACAGATTCATAGGGAGTCAGAGGAAGGCAGTAAATGATTTTTCAAGGAATAGCCCTGAAGTCATAAATCCCCACCTTTCCAAAGCTTCCTCTGCCGATGACTTTCAGGTAGTCAAAGTCTGACGGTTTCATCCTGGTTAATACAAAAGCAGAAAACAATTAATAATACACAGTACAAATAAATTATGTATAATTACTGAATTCAAAGACATCAGTATAAACAATATTTTGGTTGCCTCTAATGAGGCTCATGAGTTTGGAATCCAAATAGAAACCCCTCTCATGAACCTCCTGGCCACATTATGAAGACAAAATGCTTTCTGGGTTCCCCTTATCTTTTAAATTGTGTATCACTGACCAGAGAAGCACGATCACTGATACATTAAGTATAGACAACTTTATGCTTTTCAAGTGTTTCTCACTGAACTGCTACAGAAGGAAAGAACCGTTGTGGAACTTAAAACTTTTCAGGGTTTCGGGGCAAAATGACTTACTGTGAGGTTTCAGTGTTCACAGGGCTCTGAGGAAAAGACACAGAGGGACAGGATGGTCAGGAGGTCAGCTTAAGATTCATCTTCTGTCAACATTTAGCAGGGTCTTTTAAAAACCTTCCCTCTGAACTCACCAAGGCAGATTTCTTGTCCTTCCTTTTCCTCAGCTTGCTTTGTTTCTGCAGGATTTTCTCAGTGTCCAGGCTTCAGTTGGGAAGTCAAACAGAGAATGTGAAGCGTTGCTTTATCAGACTGAACACAACATTAAAAAAAAAGTTTAAAAACATTTTTGCAAACTTACTGTTGGCAGAGATGCTGACTGGAAACAAATTTGTGTAAGAAGTCACTGAAGCCTACTTTCTTCCCCTTGAGCAGAGCTGTCACACAGTAGGGTGGGAGGGGGGTTAGTGACTTACATAAGAGTGCAACAGCTGTATTTACTCAGCAAAAGCTTGATGCCACTTTGACACCACAGTTTATTAAATAATGAAGGTACAGCAACTATGACTTCAATTTTCTTTTTGAAAAGCCAAAAAAGTAATTTGAACATTACCACAGTTATGACCTTCTTAATAAAATTAGTAAAGAGGTCATCACTGTAGACAAAGAAGACTAAATATTAGTCTTTTTTGTCTTTTATCATTTTTTTTTAAATTTCATTTTAATATTGCATACTACACACAGACTTACTTTAACGTCAAAGTTAAGGTTATTTTAAACTTCTATAATTGAATTCCTTACCTGAGAGAAATGAGACAAGCCCTCTCATTTTGGCATAGGTTATAGGCCTATCTTTAAACACGGTCATCTGGATGAACCCTGACCAGCTGGATTATTTTAAAAAAAAATAGTTTAAGAAAAATCAAAGGAGGAGAGGACAGGTAGCTGAAGATGTCGGCTGACTGTCCTTCGCTGGGCTGCCCCACTTGTCTCCAAGTCCCACTGACCTGCTGCTCAGTTTAAGGACCGCTGACGCAGGAGAGGCTAAAAAGCGTCGAAGCTGCGTTCAGGCGCCCTCGGAGATGTTCAAGTGCTAGCAACGCGCACACAGCCAGAAGTTATATACACACCCCTGCTCAGCATACACCTTTTTTTCTCGTCAGCATCTGGGACTCTCTCGTTCTTACTGCATGGCCTTAGACTGCGTAAGTGTATACCAAACCCTTTTAACATGCAGACAGAACGGCCGACTAACAGTCAGTTTTTACAAGCGGGGAATATTAATTTATTTTCACGTACGAAAACATTCTGTGAAGCTAAAAGACAAGCCAATTTTCCTTTTTTACTAGTGAAAACGACAATTACAGAGTTTTACAACGGATTTTCATATTTTTAAAGAGGATTTCCTGGTGTATTTCCGAAAAAGAAAAAGCCTTGATGGCATCCTGATTTACATAATCATTTCCCTTACGTCACACTAATTAATATTCCTGTTGGACATTTCAACACAAGGTTTTCTTCCGTCATTTTTTCCAATATCCACAATTTAATTCTGGCGATAAAATGAACTGTATCTGAAATATAATTGCACTTGTATGAATACCATTTTTGTTAGTCCCAACTGCATTTACGTTACCATTTATTAGAACCGTAATTAGTCAAAACTACGTTATTGATACGTACGTTACTGATACGTTGATACGTTATTGATAGCCCAAGTCAACTTGGAATTAGGCTCATTTAAAAATTGAATTGCGTATGTGTGACTGAGTTTGAATAGAAATCAGGCACAAAAAGCTGGTTAGTTGTAATTGAGTTACAGATATCTGTAATGGGTATTTCCACTAGTAAGACAATAATTGTTTATGTCAAGAATTCCCTTTTTGACTACTAAAAACTTAAATGTAAATATGTTTTGTTGATAGTCACAGTTATTGGCAGATAATGATTAGATGTTAGTACTGGTGTTGTTCTAGCAGTATGTCTGGAAGGAGAAAATCTTCTGGTTTGAGTTAGTCACTTATAAACAGTACAAGAGACTTGAGCCACCCTTCATTTCTTTGTATTTTTCTGGGAAAATGGGAAATAGGTTCAACAATTTATCGAAACTTGAGCAAACATGAATGGAAATACACTACATAAGGCAAAAAACCAGTTTGTACAATTCTAATGAGCTTGAAAGTCAGTACTTGGTATGACCAACCTTTATTCCTCAATACAACCTGAGCTCTCTTGGGCAAGCTTTCATGTCATTTCATTCAGTAGCCTTCAGGAATAATTCTCCTTTGGATGTTGGCTGCATTTTCTTCTGTTCACTTTCAAGATAATCCTACACTGCTTCAATAATGTTGAGGTCCATTCATCACTCCATAAGACCTGTTGTCACTGATTTTCAAACCAGTTCTTGTGTAATTTGGCAAACCTCAGCTTTTTCTTCCTGTTTCCCCTCCTCAAGAATTGCTTCTTGACAGCCTCCCTTCCACTGAGATCATTTCTGGTGAGTCTTAAGCAAGCAGTAGCTTGAGCAACCCATACTGATTTTATAGGAATTGGCGGGTAAGTAACAGCCAAAGTTACTCAACTGTATTTGAGTAACTTTAGCAAATGACCGGCAGAAGTTTTGGCAGTTTGCTTTTCTGGAGCATTCAGGTGTGTGTTAACACAGTGCCACAGTCTTCCCAGGAGTGGACCTCCTAGCATATTCACCCCAAAGTCAGAGCATGCAATGCTCAGAGAAACCTCAAAAAACCCAAGAGCTACATTTCAGACTCAACAGGTCTCAGTTAGCATGTTAAATGTTTGAGACAGTACAACTAGAAAAAGACTGAAAAAGTATTGCTTGTTTGGAAGGGTTAACATGAGAAAGGCACTTCTCTCTAAAAAGAACATGGCAGCACAGCTTAGGTTTTCAAAACTGCATCTGAACAAACAACAAGACTTCTGGAGCAAGGTCCTTTGGGCAGATAAGACCAAAGTGGGCATGTCTGACCAACCAAACACTGTATATCAGCCCAAAAACTTCACACCAAATGTCAAACGCATTGCTGGAGGCATGATGTTTTAGGCTTATGTACCAAAGTATACAGAGGAGACAAACGTGACGCCATCTGCCCAACAGCTAAAGCTTGGCTGAAATTGGGTCAGACAAGCACACCAGCAAATCTACAACAGAATGGCTGAAATAGAAAAGAATCAAAGTGTTGCAATGGCCCAAAGTTCAGACCTCAACCCAACTGAAATGCTGTGTATAAACGACTGCTCACAACCCTCAATGCGATGAAGTACTGACAAAATTCCTGCACAATGATGTGAGATACAGATAAAAATCATACAGAAAATGATTGCCTCAAGTTATTGCTGCTAAAGGTGGTTCTAAAAAGCTACTGAATCCGGGGTGTAATTAGCTTTTCACATGAGTGCACAGAGTTCTGTGAAAACTTTCTTTTTTACATAACTGTAAAGCACATTTCATATAGCTGCTGCAAAGGCTGTGAGAAGTAAAAGGCCAACAAAATGACTAGGATATTGTGTGTCACTGTTTTAATAGTTTTACAGTGAAAAGAGGAGTGGGTCCTAGGCCTGCTTATGTGTAAAAAACAAAAAAGAAAAAATATCCCATAGTCCTGGCATGTGAATGCAGCACAATGAAATGCAGACAGAGGAACCATGTGCTCTCGGGCTGGTAGTGTACATGTGATCCATGAAGTCAAGGGGACTTTTTAATAACTGGTAACTTCTTTCTTACTTTCTTTCTGTAGTCCTTTTTATTATGTATGGGTGGTTCCTAAGGTATTCCAGTCACAGGTTAAAGGGAGGATTGCTTACCAACAATAAGTCAGCGGTGGATGGCAACACTGATAAGGGGACATGCACTGTATTACTTTGTGTGTGTGTGTGTGTGTGTGTGTGTGTGTGTGTGTGTGCACTGTTACAGTTAGATAAACAGTTAAACAGCAGACTGGTTTATGTTACTCTGGAAGGAATTTCATTGAGAGAGTTGATATAACTTTTTTATGAGGGTGGATTTGCTGCACATAGTATAGTAGCTCATGGAAACTATAGCACAAGGTTATGGCAGCTCTAGTATGTTAACTCTGTCATCCTGTTGTGTGGCTGCTGCGTGTCAAACACTGGCAGGGCCTGCTACATCTTTAGAGTTTTATGTTTGTGGTGTCTGAATGAACTCCTCTGGCATTTTAAAATCATAGTAGCTGCTTGTTCTAGGTATGCTTTACATACCTTGACCATATGAAATTCCAGTCTTCCACTTGGGAACTGAATTACATAATCTAAACTGACATCAACACGTAATTATATAAGGAATGAAAATAGAAAGAGCATGGCTCTGGCACAACTGGTGGTAAATAAATTCTTATTAAAGAGACAGAGGGCAAAAGAAATTAAAGAGCAATTTTAAAGTAGAAAATCTCTACATAGGAGAAAACACTGTGGCACTTGTGAGAAGATAAATTAAGTCCTAAACTATACAGTTACCAAATGGAAATGCGTAATAGAGTAGTGTCAGAGGAATGCAGTAAGTAATGAAAATAAGAGGGTGTGAATTAAATGGGACATGAAGTGCAGATACTGAAATAACATCAGGTTTGTCACTGTGTCTCAAGGGTCTAAATTTGGAGTCGTAGAGTTCATGGTAGAGGTGGTACAGGGTGTCTTAGTTGCTGTTGCAGAAAGTTTATCCAGGGATAGCAACAGGGGGAGGTTCGCTGTGCTTACAGGGACAGTGTGTGGAAGGGGAGGAGGGGAGATGTCTGAGAGAGAAGAAGCCCCCCCTCTTCCCCTTGTCACCCCAAAGTAAACCGGTCTCTGCTAGTCTGATGGATCACCCTCTGCCTGAAACCTCTTGTTCCATCACTCTGATGGCATGGGAACTGGCAAAAGCTAGTTTTAACTCTTCAGGAATGTGACAGGTGTCACTGTACACAGGTCACTCATCTCACCACTCTAAAAGCATTCCTATATGCCAGGAAGCCCAAGGCACATATAGCAGAGCAGCCTGCCTAACTGGAGAGAACAGACTGTGTGAGTCATGAAGCCAGATTAAAGATTAAATCAGGTGTATTTTAGTGTTAGATTTTTATGAAATGATTATGAACATTGTAAAATGTAGTCCCCATTTTCTTTCTTCCTCCCCCCTTCCCCCCTTTTTTTTCATTTCCCTTTTTTTTAAAAATTTATTTATTTTTAAATTATTTTTTATTGTTTTTTAAATTTATTTTTTTTTATTTATTTTTATTTTTTTGTGATGCAGGGGTATGCACTCTGTGTGTGTGTGTGTATGTGTATATGTTGTGTGTTTGTGAAATGATTTTGAAAAAGACAATAAACATATTGGCAAAAAAAAAATCAG
>VUQH01002978.1:0-13842 GCA_015106775.1 Etroplus canarensis
GGTAGTGAGACCTGCTATGATGTATGGTTTGGAGTCGGTGGCACTGACAAAAAGACAGGAGGTGGAGCTGGAGGTGGCAGAATTGAAGATGTTGAGATTTTCTCTGGGAGTGACCAGGATGGACAGGATTAGGAATGAGTACATCAGAGGGACAGCTCATGTTGAGAAGTTTGGAGACAAAGTCAGAGAGGCAAGGCTGAGATGGTTTGGACATGTTCAGAGGAGGTATAGTGGATATATTGGACAAAGGATGTTGAAGATGGAGCTGCCAGGCAGGAGGAGAAGAGGAAGACCACAGAGAAGATTTGTGGATGTAGTGAATGAGGACATGCAGAGGGTTGGTGTGAGGGAAGAGGATGCAAGGGATATGGTGAGATGGAGGCAGATGATCCGCTGTGGCGACCCCTAACATGAGCAGCCGAAAGAAATAAAAGAAGACCAGAAACTTCTACCCTGAGCCCCACTGGGTGTTTTTCCTCTCTTTGGTCTGACAGTGTTGACGCTCCAGCAATCCCCTTCTATTTATCTCCAGAGAAAAGGCTTTTTAACATCACTGTAAGACTGGTCTGACTCACAGGCAGCTTTTATGCTGTGCTGACAGCCAATTTAAAGTTCAGGCTTGCAACAATAACATGGAATTGTTATTGTGCACAGTTGTTGGTATTTTATATTCCTTTCCAGTAGACACAGATTGCCTCTTTGTATTTTATTTTTCTTTTTAAGTGAAGTAGTAAAACTGTACAAATGTCTGTGTTGCCTTAAGCAGCCCTACACTCAGTTTGGAGACCCAAATCTGGACACATTTTAGAAAACATACATTGTCAGACAGTGTCTGGAGTGACTAAAAGAAGAGAGATAGGACTGCAGGTGTTGCTTCCTATAAACATGATGAACTAAGGAGCAAGCAGACAATCTGCTAGATCTGTGCTTCGTCTCAAGGACAGACCAGCAACCTTGAGATAATCAGATTCACCAGTGGATGAAGGCATTAGGGCAAGGCAAAAGGCATTAAAAGTCAAATGATGGTAGAAAGAGTAACAGAAGAAAATAAAGTAAATCTGCACACAAAATAGACATGCAGTCAAATGCAAATGTATTCTTTCTACACTCAGGTTACGGTTTTTCTCAGCTGCTTTGGCTCATTGTTTGAATGACAGTCTAATTATGTGAAGTATTTCATGACGCTTTTTACCTGTGCGCATCAGAAAGAGCATTTCACTCTTTGTTACTATTTGTACATATTTTAGAACATTTCAAACCAATCTGAACAATATTGGTTGTAAGTCACAGGTATGTCGTAAAATTTATCTACAGGGTGCAACAGAGTCACAACAGTTTGTGAAAATGCAGGAGCCTGTTCATATAAATAGCCTGCCCATTGAAGAGAAAGAGGAGCAAGGATGCATGGCAGTGTAGCAGGAAGACAACACAACAGGAAGCAGAAAGAGACTGGAAAGTCACATAATGTCCCAGATAAACTGCAGGCCACAACTTCTATTTAACCATGGCCTTACAATAGCAAAGGTAGTGCAGTGTGATTTTCAGGTTCATGTGCAGCCCTGTGTCCTGTTACAGATTTATTACATGAAGAAGTGCCGCACGAGGGTTCGAACACATTTACTTCAGTAAAAGTTAGAATTCTACTGAAGCAACTTAATAGTGCACAAGTTATATAATCAAAATATATTTTAAAGTGCCAAAAGTGAACTTATTATGTAGAATGGCAGTTTTCAGAATCATACACATTATATTTTTTGATCATAGTTATTGACTACTGATGTGGTGATGATTTTAATTACTTATAGATTGTTGGGTAGTTTGATCTAAAATCATGTAATTTATCTGCAAAATAATAAGTAACTCAAGTTTTACAGTAAATGATATGGAGTAGGAAGTACAATATTTGTATCAAAATTCTAGTAGAGTAGAAGAAAAAAGTAGCATAACATAGAAATAGTCAATAAGGCACAAGTATAAAAACCTGTACTTCTGTAAAGTACTCGAGTAAAGGTACGAAATTATATTCCTACTACTCTCATCCATTCAATCAATTGGGTTGGACATTGTAAGATTAGTTACTTTGGTCCAATGTCATGTGAGGGGGGCCAATCATGTTGAGGGGGTTGGGACAATGCCACCCCATAGTCCTGGGCGAGACTCACCCCTGCATAGTAGGCCTATGTTTCCACATATCATGGTTTTAATATTAATATTGCACATGTTTTACACTTGTGAAAAGAAGACTGTACCATACTGTGCGACCATCACAGGAATATATTTCCTTCTCATTGCATACTATTGTAATCATCCTTTGCTTTACATATGGGCTAAGACAGTCAGGGAACAACAATATGAAGAATCCACTTCTACTCGTCATTCTGATTAAAATGTCTCAACATTTTGACCACCTTTTGTTTTTAAAAATGTCAAAGGAAGCTGTCATTTTGGCTCAGGTGAGCTGCAGCCTTTTGCAGGCTGTCTATAATGTTTTGCTGCACACATGAGTTGTTTTGGAAAATACATTTTCAAGTGCTTTGAAAATGTTTCAAGAAATGGGCTATGGTTAATTGAGGAAAAACTGTAACACGTAAGACGCTGTATCTGGGCATTCAAATTATTTGTGTGCATGCGAGCCTGAGGGTTACTACTAAGCCTCAGTTCAAAGTCAGCCCAGATTACCTTTAGGAATGATGATGATAATGATGGCGAGGGAAGCTGACCCTGGGGGCTCATGACTTTAAAATTCCCCTCATTAAGGTTCAGGTTAAGAGTCTAAACACTCTTGGCAGAATCAAAAACAGATTTCATGCTATTTCCAGGAGCAGTGCAAGAACTAGGTGGTAGTCAAGAAAAGCTCCTTTTTTGGTTGCATAGTAAACAGTGGATTTTAATACAGTGAGCTGCGGCTGCCATATGTCTCAGATAATCCTAGATGAGTTAACTCCAGGGCTTTTAATTACAGTCATTTTTTCTCACATTTTCTTAATATGCCGCTTGTGAACTTTTGACCTACAGAAGTCTGACAGAGCTGATTTCAGTTCTACTGGTAGCTGCTTTCAAATTTTTGGACATGACTTCCATAAGTGTTGGGAAAATCTAATACAGCCTTAACCCCACAGCAGCTTAGGGCACTAATCCTTGTGGGAAGGTTTGTAAAGCATAGAGCGGGAAAAAAAATCTGTATTGTACTCACTAACATATAGACATGGAAATAAACAGACTCCACTTGAGGTATGAGTATGTGAATGTTTGTTCTTGGGATTCATCATAAAAAGATTTCATCATAGCAGTGGAAAAATCTGGTATCCCTTCTCTCAGTTTGTAGAGCTAGTATTTGGAACACTTGTATTAAATATTACCTGTTTTCTCATTCCAAAAAACCCTGTCTGTCTTGTTTACACACCTGCTGTTCATACTTTCTTCTAGACATACATAATTTGGTGGGCGCTGCAGGGGTGTGGCAGATCACTAATTCTGAAGATAAGCAGAAAAAGTGCAAAAATTGGTATTCAGCCTGAGCTAAAACACTGCTCATTCTGAGCAGATGTTAATGAGAAACTATATCAAAGACCATAAAGATTCAAACTGTACTGGCAGCTGAGGGCACACTGCAAAATCCAATCATTTAGTTAACATCAGCTGAGGTTTTTCTAGCAGACAGAAGTTATGTTCTAACAAGACTAAAAGAGTCCCAGGGGCTTGGATAAGACATGCAGCTGGAATGAGTGGCAGGTACAGCATCCCAGTTAGAAGTGTCTTGTCTTTATTCTATCAAATTTTACCATAGCTGAAGAATTTATCCTGGCTTTTACTAGTGATGAGACTTACCTACATCTACTGAGGAAAGAAGACTTCACCGTGAGTCTTACATTTCTTTTTACCGAATATCCGATGAAATTAAAAACCCACTGACATGTTGCTGTCATGATCGAATTGCTGTCAGACTTTTCATGTGTGTACAAGAAAGGAGAAAAAGGGGATTAACACTGAGTTTTCTAACTGACCCCAGGGGTATTTGCACATCTACATCTGAATCACGTACTCAAGTTTAGATGAGCCTTCTGGAACTGCTGAAAGCTCCTCTCTCAACCAAACTGCTTTCTCTCTCTTCTCTTTTCACACCTTTCTTTAACCCCAGTATAACAGCCACTCTGAAGCAGTATTTTACTCAGCCTGTTGACAGACATTTGAAGAGTCAGTCTCGGCATGACTGGCTGGCTCCTGTTACTATGGCTCACCTGAACCAACATAAACAGTAAGAAATACTAGAACATGTTAGCATGCCTGAGTGGTTCAGTGCTACTCAGATACATACTCATACTGCTACACAGTAGGCATTTTATTCCCCACTCAATTTAACATTAATATTAGGTTACTTAGGTATAAAATGAGAGTCTGTTGAATACAGTCATGCCAGTATTTTACAGTTAAAGCAGCAGTAAACAAGAGCACCAATTTTGGACTTCAGGCATTAAGCATTGTGGACCTACTTAAGATTTATAGGTTCATGGTAAACGCTGCAAGGTAGTTTCTCAGTTGTACAAGTAGAGAATAGAAGTTTGATATCCAGCAGACATTACCCACTGTAAGCTAATGGTAATACTAGGCCAATCAAAACTGATGAAGTACAGCGTAGGGATGCATTTTAAGCGCAAATTCACAACAAGTCACCTCAAAGCACCTTATATTGTAAGGTAAAAACCCTACAAAATTCAAGAGAAACCCCCAACAATCAGAAAATGCCCAATAAGTAGGCACTTGGCAAAGGCGGGAAGAAGAAGTCAATTTTAGCAGGAAGAGACCTCCAGGCTCAGGGATGTGCAGCCATTTGCCTCCACTGGTCAAGGGATGAAAGGAAAGCAGAGTGTATTAAAATTTAGAGAGGGTATCTGTCTCCTGAATCCAGTCTGGGAGCTGCTTCACAGGACAGGGGCCTGATAACTGAAGGCTGCAGAGTATATTTCAAAATTAATGTTACTCTCAGAATGAATTTTCCCTTGAATTCATTTGGATGTTTGACTCTTTCAGTGCAGAATGATGGATGCACATCTGTCGAAGAGGTCAAGTTGCTTTGTGCTCCTTTAAATCAGAGCATAAGATGATTTTTGATGTCACAACTAATTTGCAAGCCTGTCATAGTTCAATACATCACTAAAACGAATGTGACATACTTACAGTGACTACAGACGTTTCAGTAAAGTAGCTTAAATTAAGGCTTTTGAAATAAAGAATGTTCATCTATTTACAGATTGTACAGTTTATTTTTTTTGTTGAAAAAACATATCTGACATAAAACTTTGAAGCTAAGTATATTGTTAAATGTCTGGAGTAGAGCTTAAGCTACAGTACCAAAACTGGCATGTAGATCTGCCAGCTATAAAGAGTCATCCTTTCCCTGTACTTCAATCTGATCAGCAGTGAAATATATTTTGGAGGACCAGTGCTGACACCTGGTAAATGACCCGATAATTCACAATTATGAACACAGAGACTGGATTAGTTATATAGAACACTTGCCAGGTTGAAAGCCCAATTGCAATGATGATGGTGCAAAATGTGTTATCATATAAAGCAGAAGTTTTATGAAGCGAGAATTTTATAGTCCAAACATTAACCATACAATCATCTTTCCATGATTTTTTTACAGCCAGTATTAAAATGGGATGACAAATCAAGGACACGCTGTAGTGAAAATGATATATTAGCACAAAGAGCAGACAGACAAGTGTGTATCAGGCGTTTTATTACCCACCAATCATTGCCTCATCTGGTCTCATACATAAATCATGCTTTTCGTGTGGCAGAACAAAACTCTGCCTACACAATTTATGCAGATCTGAACTGTATAAATAAATGTGTCCATAAAACAAGAAATGCATTGCGAAACAGTTCATTTTATGTCAAATAGTGTGTAGCAATTCATAGTTGTTTACAGTCAAGGCTTATGTACATTCACAAGAAAAGATAAAATAAATATTTGCTTATAAAATAAGGGCTATAAAAAGACAATAATGGCAGGTATGCAAAAAGAAAAATGCACTTAAATATAATAATCCCTTAATTTATGACACCTGAGAACTACATTCTGACATCCGCAGTGAGAAGTACATCTGTCAGCTGTGACCTTCAGTAAGACACAAAACGTTTTCTTCCCTGTGTCTTTTGTACTTGCTTAGTAGCAGATTAAAACTGTTGAATTCCCTTTGGCTGAATGTGCACATTATTAAATAAGGCACTGAAATAGCACCTTACACAATGGCTTATACAAACAAATATGGCTTCTTAATCAGTTGTACATGCATAATGTACCATAGAAAATATACATAATATAAAGAATAATTTCTTTTTACACTATCTTCTAGATGTTCTAAATTATTCTTCACAAAAATGTGAACACCCACCCCATCCCAGCTCACAATACTGCATAAAAACTTAATACATGCAAAAACCATGCTTTTACACAACGTAACAAGTACCCTGATATCTTTACATTGAACAAGTCAGAATGGTCTAAACAGGAACACGTACGTATGCACAGTTTGGACAGACTCTCAAAAACAAAGGTGGAAGAATAGAATGTGAGGTACAGTAGGTAATGGTTTGCAAGCAGCGTATGGACAGAAACCATGCTGCAGGGCCTGTGCACTCAGCAGTCTGAGAGGTGTCTCCAGGGTTGGACCATCACATTATATGGATCTCCAGAGCAACTACTAGACTTTTATTGGCCTGAGGTGAAGTCTTTCTCTCTCTTTCTTTCTTTTGAAATTCTTTCAAGTTGCACCAGATAAGATAACCTGCTTGTTTTATAAAAGCTAAAAGCTAATGGCTCTCCCTAGCCGCTGCATACTACCTGAGAGATATGCAGGAACACAGAAATTTGGGTCTTACTGAAGTTTTTTCACCTTAACTCAATGATTCTTAGAATCTATACCTTTCTCCTTACAATCTAATGTTGTGTGATATTTTTCAGTGTTTGTGAACAGGTCAGCTTTCTCAGTGGCAGTGAAGGTACTTAAAATTCCTAAAGCAATATGGCAACAAGGCATTAACACCTCACCTTTTCCTAGAGTATTGCACCTAATCGTGGTGTTCATAATTTTTTAAGAATGCAACCTAGTTCACTAGTTGTACTCTCCTCTTTTCTGCCCAGTTGATTGAGGACATAAACCTACAGTAAACAGCTAGAGAAATACAGATGGAGCGATGTGAGCACAGTCTAGGTGGTTTTTTTGACAGCTGGTTTTGAGTTTGACGAACAACAAATGAAACATCACAAGAAGTGTAAGGGAGGCAGTGACATTTCTTCTTTGCCACAAAGTACAACAGCTCACTGAGCTGAAGTAACTGTGTACATAGTCTGATAAACTTACTGCATCATCTTACTGCATCAGAGATCATCACATCAAACAGTAAAAGTTGGAGATTGAACACTTCACTGAACCCTAAAGACTTCCTGAAAGAGCTGCTTGGTCAACGTAATGACCATTTGCACATAAACCCAGCTTGGAGCAGTAAAGGTTAAAAAAAAGGACCCATAGCTTGGAGACACCCCACTGCATGAGAACCATAGGACTGGTGACCATCACAATGACATTACAGGATTAAATAAACCTTATGAAAAAACAATCAAACATGTGGCTGCAGCAGATGCAATGTAGTATAATGACAGTATTAAAAAAGGTATATAGGAAAATATCAAAAAGGAAGGCACATTATTCTGGTAAAAATATCTGATCAATGGCAACTGTGTGACGTTATTGGTGTGGTGCAGCTGACACAAAACCATTAAATTACATTAAAATATAAAAATAAATGGCAAGTATAATAAATAAGACATCTCATCCTTCTCTTTACAGTATTTACACCGTATTAAATTACACTATAAACACATGGGAGAAAATTGGTTTGAGTTCTGAGTTGGCTGTAGCACCAAGGAGGAGGAGTATGTTCACACAATGAGCACCTGAAGATGACAGTGGAGATCAAATGAAATAAACGCAAAAGAAAAAAAGATATATAAACTACATTAACACTCATACAATCACTCATTAAAAGTCAACTAATTTGCAGTCACATTATAAAGAAAACTGGTTCTTCATCATTAGAAATGCAGATCTGAGATCTATTCTGTTATATAAAATATTTAATATTTACACACCTGTTTGATGGCTTTAGACCTATTCCACTGTTACAGGCAGACTGCCAGAGGACGGTAAACATTTACCACAGTAGCCTCCACACATTCCTGACACTCTGCTGCCATCCTGTGGACATAAATTGAATAATATTAGCTCTGTAAATCCATTACTACAGAAACTTCAAGATTTGAAAATAGCTATACAGAGGCTAAATGTGAAATAATACTTTATTGTCTTTAAAGTGATTTCCTCTCATTAGTGATGTTAGTAATCTGTGTAGAAAAAAAGATTGGCGTGAGGCAAATGCAACTAGCAATTATTTTGAGAATTTCACTGATTTAAAAGGTATTTGTGGCTGGGCTATTTTGGTGGTTCTTAAATATGATTTTTTTTAAACAGGCACTCAGTGACTGAGGCCCACCAAGTATGTTTCCATGTATGAAATGTGTAATAACCATCAGGAGCAAAAAATTATTCACTAGCATAGAAAACTTACAAGTGGTTTCATACAAACAACTAGAAACAAAAGGGAAATTGCACTAGAGGAATACACCAAAAATCATTATCCCACGACATGAAAGTCACAGTGTGTAGTAAGTGGTTTGTCTGAGCTTCACTAGAGTGCTGTCTTCATCCCGCTGTCCTAACCAGGCTTTATCTAAACTGCCTGGAGTGCCCAAAGAGTGCCAGCTGGCTTTGAATGTCAGACTTTGAACACTTGTTGGCATCTCTACTGCCTCCTGTTTTCATCCTGCCAAAAAGCACTCTCCACCTTGTTCTACAATTCAAAAGTGGAGGGCACTGGTAGAGGGGTGGGAGCACTTAAGAGAGAAGCTCCCAAATAAAGGTCCTTGTTCAGCAGTTTTATGGGGAGAAAAGGAGATCGGCACACCAAACCCTCTTGGGGGCTGTGCCTACTTATACTGATGCCCAAAAGTCATGAAACAAGTACAATAATTAACAGGACAGATATACTGTGAGTTTTTCCTAGGATGCAGTGGTTATGTGCGTGACAAGTTACCTGTGATTTTTGTATAGTTTTCACTACAAAGGTGCCTTGGGAAATCCATGAAGCGTCCTCAGCTATTCTCAAACCTGTTCCTGACAGGTTGATCTTAAACTGGCCCTAAAAGAAGAGAGAGACAGAGAATTAGTCGAAAAGAGCTCTGATATTAGAAATGTATTTAGATACAGACTTTTAAGAGTCTGATTCACAATGAGCTGCAGAAAACTAAGGAAGACCAACATCAGAGTGAGAAAGAGGCTTAATTTTAACTCTTTGATGGTCAATTAAACTGTATGTTATAAAAACAATACAACACTTTAAGCTATATTTTTATTAATGCATGCATAAAACTCAGCAAGAGAAGACATATAGAACAGCACAAGTGATGACAATTTAAAAAAACTGACCTAAGCAGCACACAGACAAAGAAGTGATTTTGGCTTCAAAGAAATTATCCGCATGAAAAATAATTTATCATTCTTCCCAACAGTAAGCTTCTTGTATGTTTAATATTACATTTTTCATATTACATTTTTTACATTCTTATAAGACTTATATGTCTGATACTCTGATTTACTCTTGCAAGAGGCATCTTTTTCATATTTCTCATATAATATGTTTACTCAATTATGTTGTATAAGCCATATATGATGCCTGGGAAAGACAATAGCTCCCAGATTGGGGCCTACATCTTTGTGGGACAGTGCCAGTGGGAACCCATTATGACATTCTGGATCCAGGTTCTGGACCCACATCAGGATCAGATCCACATGTACACTGGATATGATCTGATGTCCAGTATAATCTACACCAAAGGTCTAAATTTGCCCAAATACTGGTGTTCAGTGGTTCATGACATGACGCACACAGCTGTTATCCATGTCAAATTCACATTCAGATCCAGATCAATTCCAGATGAACTTAAGAAACAAACTGATATGCCCAAGAGGTCTCTCATGATTACTGTACATTACTCTAAATGCACTGAAATATGGAGAGAAAAAAAAGAAATCCAAGGCGGAAAAAACTCCAGATTCACTTTATTTCTTTGTATTTATGTGGACTAAGGATTTGTTCACTTCTTGATAGGTCTAAATTGGCCTAAATACTGCTGTACAATCAGTGGTTCATGAGATAAAGTACACAGTTTTAATCCAGGTCAAGCTCCAGGTCAGATCTGGATCAGATCCAGTTAAAATTGAGAAATGAGCTAGTGTGCTGAAAAGGTCTGATTTTCCTTGTGATTACTGTATATTACTCTTAATGTAATAAAATCTGGAAAAAGAACAGGAACTCTGTGGAAAAATCCAGGTGTACTTCTGGATCAGATCCAGATTAATTTTATTTCTATGTCTTTTGCGTACATAGGCTTTGCTTTCTATTTGTCAGGTATAAAAGTAGACACCAAAAAGATATTGGTCTCATACATATAAAATGTTGCCAACTTTAATGTATTTTCCCTGTAAGATCCAGAAGTACCATTCATATTTGGACCAGAGAACTGAAATTAGATAGCAACCTACTACTCCTCTGAGGGAATACACTTTCCAAGTGTGGTGGAGTTTTTCGGAATCTGTAATGAGTTTTTGTGATACTATTGCAAATCTCTACGATGGATGTGAGACGAGTTCAAAACCATATAATTTCTATTTCATAAAATTGAAAGTCATTTCTCTTGGTTTTGTGTTCTCAGTTGAACTGCTAGTGTGACACTTAATAGAATGGTGACTTCGTTCAGATTTGTTGTCCCACTTGTGCTTTTCCAGATATGAAAAGTAAAATAATTATAACAGATGTTATCATTCTCACCTGTGGACAAGGAACAGCGCTGTAGCAGTCTCCAGCTGTACCAAATGGGATACTCTTGCCTTCACGGGTAAAGGCAAACTGCCAATCTGTAGCTATATATCAAGACAGAGCAACAAAGTGAGCTCTTAAAAATCTCAGTCTAGAAACTTGGATGAACCTTTATAATGATAGCTTACATCTGCCATAATGAACAAATCTTATGTTATTTACCAATAAATCCTGCCTTTTTAGGGCAAGCCAAACTGCAATATCAGTATAATTCCATCTATTTAGAGCAGTTTCATTTAATCCCCTCAAGCCTTGTAATTGTGAGTTCCTTAAATGGACCTTAAAGACATCTTGAGCCCATTAACCCTCATGAGCATGAACATAATTAAATGCCAAAGGAAGTTCTCATTTTGGAGTAATGTGGAGTTAACATTTGCACAGGATGCTGTGAGAGTGGGCAACTCACTGATGATATTCATCTTGCTGAGGTCCAGACGGACTTTGGAGAAGGTGGTGATGCCAGCGGCAGTGTAGTCTCTTCGACAGTCACAGTCTTCTCGTCTGGAGCCATTGGCTGGACACTGGGTGGGGTCATTGAGCCTGGGAAACATATACACATGAGATACCTTAGCTCAACTTTACACTTCCATGGAATTTCTTCATTTACAGAGACAAAAACACTGCCAAGAGTCAGGTGGATTTTTGTAATGAAACGGTCTGTTCTCATTGTTATCCTCTTAGCTGTTTACCTGAAGCCAAAGATCTCTGAAAAATTCTCCCTTTCACCCGTCGTCAGGGTGATGTACTCCTGCGGAGTCTCTGTCTGCATTCCAGCACAGTAGACCTGAAGAAAAAAACAGGCAAAGAAGGAATAAGCGGGTAAGTAAGGGTGGGACATCAGACAGAGGAGGGAGGGAAGCAACAGATGAGGTGAAGAATAATGGTTGTGAGGAATAGAAAATGTTACAAAGGCATTTAAAAGGCCCTGAAAACACAAAAGCTTGTGGCTACTTTGGTAAATCACAATGCACATAATTCCTAAAAAATAAGCTGAACTGTTTGGAAATTTTGAAGACAAATTTCCTAACTGTGTTTTAAGAAAAGTAGTGCATCTATTTGCAGACCCATTTAGCTTTCTCTCTGAAATGTGTCCTCCATAGTGTTGCGGTTTACACATTTTCCTCCCATGTGAAAGTCCTTGGTTTAAAACTAGAAGGAGACACAGATATCGCCATGTGGGTCACAAACCAGTGCCCTCCTAATGCTAGTTCCAGGCCCAGAAAAACGGGTGGGTTGCATCAAGTTTAAAAATTTGTGCCAAATCACATATGCAGATTTATCCATTGTGGTGACCCCTTGGAGAAAAAGAGAGAAGCCAAAAAGCAACTTTGAGCTTTCTCTCTGAAAACTTAATGAACCTTTTTTGACTGTCTTATTTCTATGACTTTTTCCACAAAGGTCATGAAAACACACAAAGACATTTAAAAATATTTTTCATGAATTTTGAGTCTTTAATTTAACTTTTGTGCACATGTAGTATTCCTGGTACAAAGTGTTCTGTCATTAGAAACCAGAGGGTTATATTTATTAGAATGGCACACTGTGCGTTTCACCCAGTGGCTCTCAAAGTGTGGGGCAGGACTCACTGCTGGGCTGTGCAGCCACTGCAGGTGGACAACCTGGTTAAAAATATTGAGAAAAAACAAGACTTTGCTGATGCAATTGTGCTAATGATAGATACCTTTATTTAAGCAAAATTCTTTGTGGATCCTTTTTTATTGTTAGTGATTGATAAAATAAAGGGGTGTGAGATGTGTATTTTTGTATAGTGTAGGGCATAAACTTTTCGGCTTCTGAAATGTGGCATGGCAAAAAAAGTCTGAGAACCACTGAATTAAGTACACACCTCATTCCCATTCATGGCTTTAATGGCAACCCATATGGGAACCATAGTCTGTACAGAAAAGATGTAAGTGGCCAACATGAATTCATCCACTTGGCGTTTTCAAGCCTAAATAGGATGACCTGAAAATACACGCCATAACTGGGGTTGATGGCATAAAATTCAGTTTCAAACTGTTCCTGACAGAGTCAAAGTTATACTGATAAACCCACCCAACTTTTAACTCTACTACAAAAGCAAAGTTTGGTGAAATGCTCATCGAACTGTATATGTGTCAGTTCATTTGAATAAGTAAACATGTTTTAAAATATGCCTTGATTCAATGTTTCATATGATACTAAGCAGGATGCAAAGTATTAGTTGTATGGTCTCATTACTGACTGTTGCACAGATGTTGAAAAATTTGTGGATCTGGATGGTATACAATATTCTGAAAGATTCAGAGAATTCCAAGAAATTCCTGATTTCTTGGGTCTTTGGGTCTGAATTATTAATCAGCAACAATGGAGTGGTGAAAGATGGAATTAATTAACAGAGAAAAACCCAAAATAAAGCTGAAGATATCTGAAATATCAAAAGAGTGACTTACTTTTTGACTGACTTTTACCTATCGCATATACAGTGGGTACGGAAAGTATTCAGACCCCTTTAAATTTTTCACTCTTTGTGTCATTGCAGCCATTTGCCAAAATCAAAAAAGTTCATTTTATTTCTCATTAATGTACACTCAGCACCCCATCTTGACAGAAAAAACCAGAAATGTAGAAATTTTTGCAAATTTATTAAAAAAGAAAAACTGAAATATCACATGGTCATTAGTATTCAGACCCTTTACAGTGACACTCATATTTAACTCGCATGCTGTCCACTTCTTCTGATCCTCCTTGAGATGGTTCTGCTCCTTCACTGGAGTCCAGCTGTGTTTAATTAAACTGATTGGACTTGATTAGAAAAGGCACACACCTGTCTATATAAGACCTTACAGCTCACAGTGCATG
>VUQH01002983.1:0-13716 GCA_015106775.1 Etroplus canarensis
CACACACACACACACACACAAGAGCTTTTAGTGCCGAGAATCAGGGAGACAATTACAAAGCAATATCCCAGCAGATACTCACTGGCTCTCTCACAGAGGGAATTTGGCAGCTCTCTTAGAATTGATAGCTATTTAGCTCACAGATAGTCATCTGTTTTAATGCATTAATTTTGTATTAACAGCACTGCCAAATTTAATGTTGGAAATTAGGGTATGATCATAATGGTATGTGGCTGAGTGTGTGTATGTGTGTGTGTTTATGAATGTTTGTATGCGTACATTTTTGATGCTCTTTTTGTCTATACTGTTGTATGTGTTGTTACGTGTACGTGTTGCATTATTTGCCTCCTTTGGGAGCCATTCTTTGGAATTACCGGCTTTCTGTCTCACTTCCACCCTTCCAGTAATACCCACCTCCATCTTGTGTGAGCTGGACTCTCTCAGCAACCACAGTGTTTTGTGTTAAAGGTCCACTTTTACTTTGCATTTAAGTGGATGGAAATGCAGATGTATGCAGTGCTCTGGGTGGGTGGTGAAACTGATACAGGCGTGTGTTGCCCACTCAGAGGGCAAGGTGCACTGTAGAGTTGTGAGAGAGAGAGGATAGGGTGGCGCTCACACCGCCCCTGTCCCTCTTTACCTGAAAAAGCACAGAGCACTGCTTCAGCCTCCACAGCAGGAGGCAAGGTGCTCCATCGAAAAGAGAGGCTGAAAAAAAAAAATCATGATTGCATTTCATTTTTAACTATAATAACTGCTAAAATATGATATGAAGCTTTAGCTCATTTTTTTAGGTGTTTTATTTTTTTTATTATTTTTTTGTTAGTATTTTTAAACATAATTCAAGATGATCAATGTCTCCCGGTTGTTGCTGAGTGTACTGCTACAAAATTATAGACACAGACACTTGTTCAGCTGAATCTTCTATATAACTGCTGTAAATTCCTAGACAGTTCAGTGGTATTGAATCCATGCCACTGACCCAGCCATTTTCCTTCCATTATACTCCACAGCTCCCCTGCAGTTGGGGCCTTGATAGGGCAGTTAGAAACCTAAGAACCAGGCAGACCAACTCCTCCCAGCCCAACATGACTTTTTCATTAAGCTGCCAAATTCCTGCACTCCAGTTGGAGGTGATTTATCAACTGGGGCTTCATTTCAGGTTCATAGGAAACAGACACAGGCCTCGTCTCATACATTATTATGTTTCACATTCAAAGTGCATATGCATGTGTGGACACAATCAGAAGAAGCTGACATGAGAGCACACTTTGTCCAAACACTGCGCATTTACTAGGTACATGGTAGTCTATCACATGGATAATTCTTGAGCAGTCTGGTCATAACCAATATTAGAGAAAATGTGTGTAATGATCCAAAACTTAATTTTGTTGGTCAAGCTATCCTGTTCCCCTGTCCATTTTTGCCACAGTCTTCTCAGGAATACTGAATGAGCAGAGACCACCTCACTCTTCACTGGGCTTTATCTCCTCCCTCTTTCACTAGCTTTAAAAGGCCCCCAGACTTCTTTGGGTCATGGCCAGTGCAGAGATGGTGAAAGTGTTGGTTTACAGGTGTAACCACTTGACATTGTAGAAAGAGCTACAAACATCAGGGCAAGCCAGATTTGGCCCTGTTGAGGACATCTTCATGGCCAGTCAAGGTTTATAGTGAATTATGGCTGATTCTGGGGCAGGCAGTCTCAGGTTCACTCCTATATAAACCCTGTGCTTTTTATGGGAAGCTATAAAACTCCCAGGATTTTTTCTACCTCATGAGACTAGCTTTGAAGTCTTGGTCAGGTGCTGTCATTTTAAAAACTGGTTTTCTTGTAGATTTTTGGAGCCTTGAGTCATTTGCAGCAAGCGCGCCTTTTTAAAAAATTCAAGACATCTGCTACAACTAAACGAAATTTGATTGATTTGATGTCATCTATAACCAAATCTGTCTCTCAGATTTTGCTCTGCTTTAGTACTGATGCAATATTTGTGCACAGCGGAGAAGGCGGAGGGCTCCCCCAATATCCAGCAACACCTATTCATGACATCATGGATGGCTTAAAACGAGGCGAGAAAGGAGAGCACACAGAGCTTTTTACAATCACCTAATAACTCTATTACACTGAGCCGTGGGGCTCACAAAGAGGAAAAAAACTCCTATTCCTTTTCCTGGAAGCGGTGTCTTAATGCACATTTTAGGTGTAGAAGTGAGAAATATGAAGCCAAAGAGAATGAAACACAATAGCTCAGAAAACCCCATAGCAATATTAGAATATTGCCAGAAAATTAAACATTAGGAGAAAGGGACAAGAGCTTTTTAGGGAGGCATAATATTGTTATGACTTTTTTTTTTGCTAGCCTGTCAACACCTGATTTAGATGTAATATGGTTAAATGTGTAGTGTTTCCATTGCTTTTATGTCTTCCAGCCAGCCAAACAGGCTGTCTAGTGGAGGAGAGGATGGTTCAGTGTCTTCTTGATGAATGGTTCAGTCTTTTGAGGGTTTATCAGAAGCATCAAAGGAAAATGACACACACAGGATTATACTCTTTACATGCAGAAAAATTATGTAGACAAACATAAATACTTTTACTAATTACTTTTTAAATTTAGTTTCTAACTTTCTCACTAATTATTTTACTACATAACTGCGTTTTTCCTGATAAAAGGTACATTAGGCAGGATTTTCTTAAAAATGTATTGACTTGTAAAAGAATGATCCCTCTCATTAATCATTGTATACCAGTAGAAATGTGTGGCAGTACATACAGGGCTGTAGCTTTTGGACAGTGGGTATTTGACTTATAGCCAGTAATAGACTGGCCACAGTAAACAATCAGAAATTCCTATTTAGCTGGATCCCGTTTTTATTCCGTTTCAAGCCTGTTAAAGGAAATGTTTTTTTCAAACAGTAACTGACAACTGCTCCATATTATACCTCTAAAATATTCAGGAACGATACTTTACATTTCAGAATATTCACTAGTATTTCAATCTTAAATTGGTCAGCTGTTGCACATATACTGTATGTAGAAAAAGATTGCCAGTATCTATTTGTTTCTATGCTCATCCAAAATCTTTGTGTATAAGGCATACTACAAGTTACAATTATTTTGTTGTTCTCTCAGCATGCCTCACAGGGGCCAATAAGAGCAGGGGAAAAAGAGGAAAACTTTTGGTGATTGACATCGATTGCAGCTGCAGAAATCCACAGTGAGACTCCAGAGTTTGATATAAGAACAGCACGTGACAGGCATGACACAAGTAGCCATACCCAGTCTGGGGCTTTTATTGTAAACATCCAGCAACAATCAGTGTGATGCTTTAGGATAATGCTCAATAACTGTGTTGCTCACACCAGGTTCAGGCATATTGTGTTGGCATTGCATCATTGATTAAGCCATGCAGGAGGTAATTAGACTGGAGCTTGGTGGTGTGACTAGAGGTTGTGGTGGCATGGTGTCACTATAGGGTGTTACTCATGTTGTGACACTACAGAGAATGGGTGAAGACTGGACTAGGCATGCTGTGGAGTCTTGGAGGAAGTGCTGGGGTTGACAGGTCAATACTGATGCTGATTTCCTGTCCTATGAAGGTTGTCCTCCTGTTGTGGAATGTTCCATTTTCTCTCAGAATGCACTCAGTCCCCCTCCTGCCTCACCACTGGTTGGCTTTGCCTTTCTTTCTCTATGAGAGAGTGAGGATTTAACTCACCATGATCAATATTTAGTATCCCATGCGTGAAACAGGCAGATGTTTGGAGTTTCCTTTTCAGAGACGGGAAGCTTCTGTTGAGTGAAGGGGATCAATGCTTCCTTCCGTCTGTGAGGCTGTAGACCCACGGCTTCTGAAGGGTGGCTGATGCGATTCCTGCCTGCCCTTGGGCCCCTGAGATTTGCGTGCCTCCCAGGCCTCTCCTGTCCTGTTAGCCCACTGATACAGACACTCACGCAGACAAGTGTGCAGTCCAAACAGTTGTCCTGAAGTGGAAAAGGTCTGGATGTTAAACAACAGGGCTGTGATTGGGAATTGATTTGTTCATTTGCCAACTGTGTGAGTGAAAGTGAGTCGGTGGTGCCTAGCCAGCTATCTGCCATCTACAATAACTTCTTTCTCTCTCTTGTCCGCTCTCTTTCTTTTTGTTCCTTTCTATCTCTATCTTTCCCTCTCTTGTTCTCCTCCCACAGCACCTGCAGCAGCACGAAAACGCAGTGGAGGGTGATGCCTGCTACTACCATTGTGTGCTGTGCAATTACTCAACCAAGGCCAAGCTCAACCTGATCCAGCATGTACGCTCTATGAAGCACCAACGCAGTGAGAGCCTCAGGAAGCTTCAGCGCTTGCAGAAGGGCCTGCCAGAGGAGGAGGAGGACCTCAGCTCCATCTTTACCATTCGCAAATGTCCTTCTTCAGATACAGGTCAGAACATGCCCTGTGGCTTTGTTATAGTGTCTCGTTATGTACATATGATTTCTTCTCTTGATGTGTATACCTATGCACCTCTGTCTCTTGTACACATTCATCTGCTCAATTGAGAAGCTACTTTATCCAAGTTGTCAAAATGTGAATTTGCAATTGTTGAGTGGCTTCCCACTTTTATATTTACTTCCTCATAGAATGAGCATTGGCATTAATGGTTATGAAACGACAGTGAAATGTTTTTTGGTTTTTTTTTGGTTTACTTGGAAATGATGAGGACAGAGCTTGCATGTTCAAATTTAACAATTCTTAGAGACAACAATATGATTTTTTGCATTGACAGATCTGACAGAAAAATAAACAATACACAACAATATAGTTTTATTCTTCAAGTGTCTTTGTGATTAAAATTTTAGTGGCTATGCTTTATGCAAAATATTTCTGCACAGTCAGTGTCCTGCAGTCAGAGCAGAAGTTCCCATTAATGGGAGCTGTCTTTTTAGGCCATTAAAGACATATTGAGACAAAGCATTAAGGCAAGGGAAGGAGGAGCCGAACAACAGCAGCAGATGCAACAAGAACACCAAAAACAGACTCCACCACAACAACAGTTGCGTGTCTGAAACAAAGTGCCTCAATTGCCCATTTATTATGGACTGATTAAGAAGAGTGAGCTGTGGTCAATTAACACTCTTTCTTAGTAGAGATTTGGTTTTCTAATCACTTTAACTCCTGTGCCCTGACAAAGGGGCTCTTTTGTGTGTCCTTCCAAGAGGGAACCATTACTTCCCTCGCACATACTCGCTGTCTGTGTTATGTAGGAAAAAAAAAGGCCAGCCTGTGAAGACGCTTTGTTCCAAGGAGGCAGGGATAATGAAGCCAGCAGCCGGGAAATTGCGCAAAAGGCAGTCACAGATCTGAAGCAAATCATTAGAGAACATATTTAGCCGAGCAATTAGGGACAATTAAGCTTTCTGCTCGCTGCACTCCAAATATGTTAATGACTACAGTACAGTGGACAAGCGAACATGCAAGGCAAGAGGAAGGGCCATTTAGGTTAAAAGGGGTGGGGGGTTGGGATTTTTTTTCCAGACAGAAGTTGTTTTGCTGTTTGCAAATAAATGTGTTTTCTGTTTTTTAGTAGACACAGTTTTATGAATCTTTTTTCTCTTTTAAGCTTTCATGTTTCAGATGCCTATGTTTGTGCCAGGATAAAGGATCTGAGACTTGGGTTAGGCATTGTACCCCTGCAGTGGGGCTGTGTGTGTGTGTGTGTGTGTGTGCGCAGTATCATTACATGTACACACATCAGCAGTGGTTACTGCCTTGCAGAGCTTCATCAAATTACAGCAACCCTCACTTACTTGGGAAGCTTACTGGTATCTAAGAGATTATTGAATAAAAGATAAAATTTGTAAATGATTTAATGTCGTTATAGTTCAATTATACATTTTGGTGATGATTATGCTTGATTGTTTGAATGGCAGTAATGCATTATCTTGTTTTTATTATTTAGGCTCTACCACTGTATTGTATAATTGTTTTTGTTGTAGGAATTATAAATATTCATGGGAGAAGTGATCATATTCCCTTAAAGGACAGATTAGATAAAAAGAAGGTCAGTGATTACTTAGTTGTTGTTTTCAGCATGTCTTCTTTTAAATGAAACAAAGTCTGTAAAAGAGTTGACTGAGCATCTTGATCACATTACTGCTATAATGATCAGACTTCTTTGTCTATAATCATTAACTCTAAAATTGCTGACTCCACACCCTTCACTTCTACCATTTCACACCGCAAAAGCATCAGCTGTGCTAGACCGCCAGCCCCACCCCTCAGCTAGGATTGAGCCATTCCCAGTGTAATATTTAATTTCCTCTTCTTTAGCTCTTCTGTGGTACAGGGCTCTTTTTGTGGTTAAGGCATAGTTGCTAAAGTGGTGGAACATTCCCTGGTTTGTTAAAACAAAGTTGCCCCTGGATTTCTGGGTCACCTAGACAGTAATTCCCTTGCCTGCTGCTGTTTTGTGATCCTGTGAGGGGTTTCTCTGCTGGTTTAGGTGCTGGGCTTGTAGCATTTCTAGGAATATTCCCAGAACATATGAGATCCCCCCCCCAAAAAAAAAACCCCTCACCAGACACACGAAGGCATTACACATTTGAAAAAAAATTCCCTAAATTACAGATAATTATCTTTTTAGTTATCTTTACATGTAGTCGCCTGTTAGGTTACTTTGACAGCAGGGGAATAACCGATATATATTATCTGGTATGTAAATGCAACAAACAGTGACTGCAGGGATTTTTTTGCCACAAATCTCCTTTGGGTTGAATGTCCAAGGAGCGCAAGGGCAGCAGAAATTAGGTTTCTTTTTAATTAGACTAACACAGGGATAAAAAGCCTGCATTGTTTTAATTCTTGTCTATACTATAAATGTGCTGCTTAGGCATTTTACTCCATGACCCCACCTCCATTTGTCTTCTTTAACCCTTTATCTATGGTGAAACAAAGAAGGTCTCAGAGGGACCTCAACCCCACACAGCTGCCCTGTGTTCAGAGAACAAAGCTCAGTACTGACTTGAACCAATGCACTAGCACTAGCTTCGAGTTTTAAGAATAGCAGCTGGCATATTTACATAAAAAAATAGAGAAGACACGTGTATAGAACCAAGAACACAAGATGGAAATATTTAAAATTCCTGTAAAGTGTTCACTTATGAGGGCAGTTTATTTGACAGCAAATATATTTTAGGAGTTCACAGAGAACATTTGTAAGTGCTTATAGTCACTGTTGACAATGGTCAGTGTAAAGCATCAGGTTGTAGTGTCCAGAAAAGACCCATATGGAGAGAATAAGAGAACAGTCAGAAATGGATACTCAAGAATTTGGGGAAACAAGTTTTTTGAGAGAGCACTTGAAAGCTAGGGTAACACTTAAACATATCGTGACCCTATTTCTTGTGAATGATGTTCACCAGGGCATATGACTCAATGACACATTTAGGTTTCTCATTTTTTTAACATTTAATCGACTAAAGTTATTTTTTGCATGAGAATGAGATCGTGCCTTTAAAAAGGGCAATGTTAAATTGCACAAAGGGGTGAATGCCCTTGTGCAAGAATTTGCTTTGAGTTTAAGCATGTATGAAAGAGGCAGACAGATGCAGAAGAGTGTTTTATAAGGGTAAAATTTGAGTTTTTTTCAGTTGTATTTTTGTGAGTTTATGAATGTGCATGGAGGAGAACAAACGTGGCTGACAGTGTGGATTAGCTCCTGCTGTAAATCTGCCTCAGTCACAGATGGCAGGCCCTTGATCGCTGGGCTGTGACGGCTTGGCTCTCATCGCAGGAGGAAATCCCTGTCTGTGAGCCTTGGAGGCTGAGAAGGAGAAAGCTGGGGCTGGGGCCACCTGGGCAGCCACCAGTCATTGTCTCCTGTCTATGTGGACACAGAGGCTTGGGTATTCAAGAGCGAAGACTAGTTTGGGGAGGGGTTATTTCACTTTGACTCTCCAGTTGTTTTATCTACCACTTTGTGACTGCTTGAAAATGGAGCATAAGAGTCCAGTTTACATCAGCGTTACTTTTAATGACCAGTTTGAGAAACTGGGCAGGGAAGCTGTGTGTTTTATTAAATGGAAATCAGATGAAAGGATGCATACAAATTACTGCATAATAGTGGTATCCAATATGAGATCCATTGCTTGTTTCGCTAAAAGGGGTGCACTTTCAGGGTCACACACCTAATAGCAAGGCCCTTCCTGACAACAGAGGCATTTCTCTTCCCTCCCCACATGCCTCCCTTTCTACCTCATGCATAATTCTTGAGACAGTCTGAAAAAGCTGGAAAATGACATGAAAAATGCTCCAATAATGCAAATAGAGCGGAGTCGCTCATATTTTAGGGTTTGCGCAACACTATGGACCTCACCTTCAGATTTAATGATGGGAGATACTGTGTTGACATCCCATCTGTCACATTACTACCATGTGTTCCGAATGCATTTTACTGAATCCTTTTGTTTAATCTTCTCTTTTTCATTGCTTTTGGCAACAGGACTTTGTTCTCCCCTGCTATCAAACTATAACTATCTGCATGTCCAGTGGCTAAGCTACAGCTGTTAAAGCTACGTAAAATCAGAGGTGAACCCTGCCACGCTCTGATGGCATGCAATGACTATGGTCTGAGATTTTGCTCCCCACAGGCAAGAGCAAAACAGACGGTAGCCATTTCTGGAATGTCCTTCTTTATTCATGCTTGTTAAAATGCAAAGTAAACCTTTCCAGAAACAGGATATTATAGCCCCTAACCACCAGACCCTTTCTACATGCCACATTATGGCCAATCTGAAAGTAAGTTGTATAGACAGACACTACTGCAATGCGCTTTTAATAAAGGCTGTTATTGCCTGGTGATGCAGAGTGGATATGAGGATGAGGACTGTGCAGGCCTGGATGAGCAGGGCCCCAGAGGGCCCGCAGCTCAGTCAGGCCTCTGTCAGTCGCCTGCCTTCTTATCCCTGTCCGAAGGGCATCTAGACAGCAAAGGAAATTGTTTGCTGTCTGCAAAACGTGCCAGGAAATTCATAAATACATTACTTTTCATTTTGAAAATATTACAAAAGACTAGACATTTATTAAAAAGCCAAAATGATGGCTTTATAGATTTTCCAGTTGTGTTTTAGAATTCATATGACCGTGCTATTCAAACTAACACAAGCAAGTCTTTTCTTTCCCCGTGTCCCCGCTTTACAGGCTCGGTATGAAGTCCTCTCCTAGCCCATCCTGTAATAGCAAATTGACCAGAAAGCCACCACTCTATTCTGGGATAGGCTGTGAATAAAAATGTCTGGTGACTGAATGGTTGTTCTGTAAATACTGGTATGCTTTGCCTTCAGGCTGGAAGGTGGGTAAAGTCTGACTCCTGCTGTGCCACTATGTCCAATACATCCTTCTTAGAGGCAGCATAAAGTCAAAGATGAGTGTTTACATAAAAAGAGACGGGCAGAAAAGTGATGAATATTATTAGGTCAAGTTGAGTCATGTTCAGACACCAAAAGCAATGGCTACTCAAACCTGCAATACAAGCTTTTAATGCAGTCGTTGTACTGGGAGATTTTCACACATTAGTTCACCTTGTCTGTGCCCTGTACATTTTGTGCCCTGTGTGTTAGTTATGCTATGTAGGTGTAAATATGTGCCAAATTCTATTGTGCAAACTTTCATACACATAGGTGTCCACTGTAAATCAGGCCATGTCTGTACAAGGAGTTCTTCCTGTCATCAAGCCCATTTTCAGAGGAGGCTGGTAGCACATTATAATATTGGTTTCCCTCTCTCTTGTCATTACCACACACTCTCCTTGAAAGCTGATCCAAAAGATAGACAGTCCATCAGGAGAGAGTCATCTCATTTGTACTTACTAAACGTGTTAATGAGTTCTATTTTCAGGCCTTGAGTCTTTGCTGCTGGATATTGGAGCAAAGGTGGTGATCAGTGGCGTGAGGTGCTGGATTGCAGGATCAGGAGGAGCTCACAGGGAGGGGAAGGAGGTAATGCAGTAGCCTTGCTGCCCCTCATGTCAGTCACACAGAGTGACCACAGCCTCCACAGGGTCCACAGGGTCTGTCAATCAGAGCTGAGGGTGGGAAGTCTGTGGTTACAGACAGATACACACAGGAGGAGGATGGAATATATTAGGTGCCAAAGACATAATGGTTGTGATGGGTTTAATTATAGCAGCAGTCATGTCGCTGCCATAGGTACATGAGATGAAGGAGAGATGTGTTTCCACTCGGATGGAATCATATGAAATACATCTGATTAAGTCTATACAGCTTTCGTATAATATTATTTTTAGTTCAGCAAGAAGAAAATGTGAAATTCATAGGTGACTGCCTTTTCTAATTATGTGAAACAAGGTTTTGCTAACATTTATTTGAAAAAAATGCATGTCCACACATATAAATGGCATAACTTAACCTACCATTTCAAATGTGATCACAATTACAAGTGCAAGCTTTCCCTCATTATCCAACCTACATTTGATAAATTGATTTTGTCACAGAATGCACACATATATTGTATATATATTTCTACAAGCTACAAATTTATGTAAAAGAACTTGTCTGTGGTTACCATATGTGTATTTTTCATTCAGTATGAAAACACCAAAACTACACATCTTATCTGCTAGCGATACAAGCAGGTGCCAAATTAAAGTGCAAACCTAAAAACAATGAGGAGAAACACACCAAGCGCAGATGCTTCAACGCAGCTGCAGAGTATAGTATAATTAAGCAGTTAACATCCAGTTAGACTCTGTGGCATGTATAGTAATGCAAAATGATCATTGTTGGGGCAGGGATGGCAGGAGCTTCAGTCGCACAGATTGCTCAACTAGCTACTGTAGGGACAGTGACTAAAGCATTTAAAAGCTCTATGGCCAGTTAATAGAGATGGAAACTGTGGTTGACAGAACACATTTGAAGGCCAAGATTCTTTGCCTTACTTTCCTATGTAAGGAGAAACACAAGAGCAGCTCTTTCTTAGGGGACTGAGAATGTCACTACAGGACGTTATCAATGTTTAAGCTAGAGCAGTCGTTTGACAATAACAGAGAGAAGGATAATATAGTGCGGTTGCAGTGTATAAACCCGTTATTACAAAGATGAATATGCATTTGAGTGTTTGGTGGTACCATACTATTTTTTACTGAAATGTGGAAAAAAATGATCAGTTCAGATGATTCGTCATTTACCATACCGCTGACAAGACTGCCAATGCATATGTGGTGTACACTGAACTCTACAGAATGCTTGACCTCTACAGAGAGGTGATCTGATAACTCTGCCATGCTGTAGGAAGTATTTTGTTGTCAGGGTTCGGGTTCACTTATCCACTTAGAGGAACGGGTCACTGCAAATCAATAGAAAGTTGTTCTGGGTGATCACACGTTTATCTTGTGATGAAACATTTTTATTCTTAAGGGAGTGGTCTCTACCAGGATGGTAATGCCCAAACTCAGAGGAAGTGGTTTGATGAAGAAAAAATGTATGCAAATCATATGCCAGGGCCTTTAACATGACTAGATTATAACCCATTTGAACACACATGGGAGATTTTGTATTGACGTAAAAGCTCTCCTTCCCGAAGTGAGGAGACTTGTAGAACAAAGGCCAAGAAGTACTAATGATGTTCTGGTGGCACATGATTTCCCAGCAACTTACAAACTTTATGTTGTTGTTTTCTTTAATTTATTACCTCTCTGTATGTAATAGTAAGTAATCTTTTTCCCAAGTTTTCATGCACACTCTTTACTTGAGCTTTCCCCTAAGGCTCACATTATCATCTTATATCCAGTATTCTTTTTACTGTGATATTGATTGTAGTGCTAGTGTAATGCCAGGTAGTTTAGGAACTAGAAGCAATAAATTGTTAAAAACTTAGATTGCTTCATTTGTTTCTATGTTTTGGTATTGGGTGAATAGTGCGGCTCGTTGTCAGAATTAGGCAGCTCAATTTGACCATAGGCAGCATCAGAGAGGAAGCTAGGGTAAAGTTTGGGAACTATCGAGTTGAGGCTAGGAAAGTTTTATTTAGCCATTTTTAATAAGGCTGTTTGTGCCCCCCAGAGAGAGCTGGTGGATCAAAGGGCATGATCTGTGCTATGGATGAGCTCACCCTGGGTCCAGCAGAGACGATCAGCCTCGCTGACAGCAAAACAAAACCAGAGAGTGAAGGATGCCCTATCCAACGGCATGTTGCCCTCACACTCTGAAGGCTCCATTAGAATAAAGGCAGATGAAACAAAGACTAGCTGAAAGCACAGATGTTGTGATTCATTATCTACTGTCTGATAGATAGGCATGAGTGGTGATCAAAGTGTGTATAGCTGTCTGTATGTGTCCAAGTTTACGTGGTTGTGTGCACATTCATGGTATGTTAGTTACATTTGAAGAAAATGTCCTTAGAAATAAATCAACATGCAGACTCATACAGGATACACACAAAAACACACACATGCATTCAGGTTTTGAGTGCATTAGTAAAAAGGGTCCCCTCCAGTGCCTTAACCACATCAACTAAAAGCAGCCAGGCAGATGGCAGCAATGAGAGAAGTGCAGAAATAATTCAATAGTGAACCTTTCTAACCTTTACCTGTGGGCGTGAGCACCAGTCATTGATTCACGCTGTGCTTGACAGTACACTACACACCACCTGAGGAGGGTGAGAGGGGGGTGGATGAAGAGAAATGGATGAGTTTGATGAAAAACACAAAAGGATATTGTGTGTGGGAGGAAGGCTCTACTGTATGTTGGTGATGGTGTGTGTCATTAGAAGGAACTTTCTACATACGGATACTGGGAATTGTTCTGGATTTGTCTATTTTGAACAAATATTGCCCCCTCTGCTCTGTAGTTGGCTATCGGCAGCAAACAGAAATTCTCACACCACTTCGAGTGTGATACCACCAGTGACGCCATGGTAGGTTGCCATTGATTACAAAGCACATTTAGGTCCAGAGCCTGTGGCTGCGTACTTCCAGGTATTTTTCCCATAGGCTTGATACATGGTATAAGATCATGTTTTGAAGAAGAATGCAATTGATTGGTAGAACACATCCAGAACACTGTTACTAAGTGGTGGCAGCTACGCAATAATCATTCTGTGAAGGCAATGCTTATTAAAGAAACCTTCCCTAGATTTTTCACATCCCAACACTGTTTAACTAGATTGAACTCCTGCTGAGTGACAATCTGGGACAGAACAGTTGTTGTTTGACTCAGTCATATTCATGGTGTTCCTCCTAGTCCGGTGGTTTGCTTGTCCTTGTCAATATCTCTTTGGCTGGAAATCCTGCTCTGCCAGTGGTAATTTGTTAGTTTACTGTAGATATGTTCTTCCACTGTCTATTTAATGCAAAGGAAAGAAGAGCATAGTGATGGATAATATTTAACTAAGGGAATGTACACCATGACCCTATATATATAGATTCAAGATTCAAGAGAGCTTTTGTCATTTCAACCACATATAGCTGACGCAGAACATAGTGAAATGAAATAGTGTTTCTCCAGGACCTGGTGCAACATATAAACATGTAAACATATGACATGTGACAGAGACAGGACTAGTTTTTTTTTTTCTACAGTTAAAAATTTAAGTTTAAAAGATTTAAAAAATAGATAAATAAATAAAGTGCAATGTGTGCAACATGTGCAATAGTTGCAACAATGCAATGCAATGCAAACAATGCAAAGGACACCCTACAATGCAAAAACAGTACACAAGAACGGCA
>VUQH01002984.1:0-13771 GCA_015106775.1 Etroplus canarensis
CACGCCGGCACCTCAAGGCCCTGCATGTGTGATGGTGTGATGGAGCAGGAAGAGGGAGGCAGTTGGGGATGGGGAGGGAAGGATTGGGGGGGGCAAGGTACCCCCTCCCTGGGGCCAGCTCCCCCGCTTGTTTTTAATATCATATAAATAGCGATGTTGTAGATCACAAGACCGTGAGCTGTGACTGTGGATTGGACTGTGTCTCTGTTCAGTCACTGTTTAGTTTCAATCTCTCTCAATGTTTGCTTTTTTTAAACTCGGTTTCAGGTGTTTGCTGTTTAAGCACAAACACTACTTAAACAGTTTTAAGACCATGCCCTGATTTGTGCTGATATACACCCATTGACCACTTTATTTGGTACGTGTTGCTAGTACCAGGTTGGATCTCTTTTGCCTTCAGAACTGCTTTAATTTTTTTAAGCATCAATTCAACAAGGTCCTGGAAACATTCCTCAGAGATTTTGATCCATATTGACATGATGGTATTATGCAGTTGCCATAGAATTATTGTTATATTGTTATTATCACATCCATGATAGGAATCTCCTGTTTCACCTGCAGTGATTTGGTCCTAAAGATGCCCAAATGGACTGAGAGCTGGTGACTCTGGATGCTATTTGACTAAAGTTAACTCACTGTCATCTTCAAGAAATCTGTGAGAGATTATTTGAAATCTGTGACATTGTGGAAGCAGCCTTTAAAAAATGTATACACTGTGGTCATAAAGGGATGAACAAGTTCAGCAACACAAGAAAATATTCCCCACATCATTACACCACCAGAATCAACCTGAACTTCTGATGTAAAGTATGGATCCATGCTCTCCTGCTCTGTATGCTAAATTCTGACCATACCATCTGTCCAGGAAACATTTTCTTTATCTTTTCTTGTCCAGTTGTGGTGTGGCTGACAGCAGTGGGACCCTGTGTGATCTTCTGCTCATCTGGTTCAAGGTTTGATGTGCTGTGTATTCAAAGATACTCAAAGACACTCTTCTGTATCTCTTGGTTATAAGGAGCGGCTATTTGAGTTAGAGTTTCCTATCAGCTCAAAGCACTCTGGCCATTCTCCTCTGACCTCCTCTGACCAGGAAATGGTTGTACTGAGCAGGTCTTCCTAATAAAATGGCCAGTGAGTTTATATACCTGCTCATAGCTCATACTATTGACTGTGCATGTTGAAACATGCCATAAGCGAAACCAGTCCCACCATTGTCATAAGCCAGTGTCCCTTGTTACTAATGCCAGAGGACACCTTGTGCATTTATCTGCAAAACTAGAACCTTTGGAAGATAGCAGTTTTTGGTGGCCTGGGAATGAGAATGGGCTAACTGAGCAGTGATGAAATCTTTATTCAGAAACAGTAGAAAGATTTGGTAATCATCAACAAATAGATAATAAATACAATATAATACATAAAATGTTATGTGAGCTGATGTCATCAGGAATTCTTATTGTCTCTTATAAGCTTTAATACATTACATTATTATCACCTTTTAATCATTTAGTTGTTTATTAACAATAAAATAGCATTTTGGCAAAGTTTACATTACTATCAGTGTACAGTTTATTATTGCTTGATATTATCAATTTCCAGGTGCACCATCTACTCTGAAGGTGCCTAAAGGCATCCATATAATATCAAAATATTTGTTACTGTAATTTTTAATTTCCAAGCCTCTTATAAAATCCCATTGTAACTACTGTATCTAGAGTATATTTTCTCCCTCAGCACGTACTGATAAGGATTTCACTGTTGAATGTGAACCTGTCAAAAAAAGTTAACCACTCAGAACAGCTGTTCGTTCTTTGAACACAAGAAGCGAAAGAATACCTCAGAGAGACAAGAGTATTAAAGTGTGATATCAAGTGAACCCAATCCAATCTATTAGCCCTCCTTCTCCTACTGTCGCCAATCCATACCTATCCTCCCACTGATTTCCCATGAGCAGCTGGGTGATGGTGTGAATTCGTCTTTCTTTGGAGTTACTTTTCATTACATAAACAAGCAAGTTGTATGAGAACACATGCTGTATGTGAATACTAACATTAGCATACACTCCTCCACACACGCACAGACTCACTGTCCTCTGTGTCTTACATAACAGTTGTGTTTACAGTGATGGAGGATAGATGAGCTGCTTGTTAAGGGAACTCTTTGAGGCAACACATTTAGCGCCCTCTGGGAATCAATATAAATCTAATATCTTTTTTTCTTTCGTCTGAGAGACGTCTGTGTAGTGAGCTTTTGTGTTTACATTGGCAGCTTTGTCTAAATGCTGCAGAGTCTGCTCTGTCTAGTCTTTCATCACAGGATTGTTGTAGTGGGATGTAGCTCACCCTACTTCACCTCTGGATCTCTGCTCACATGGCAGAAAAACAGAGACACAGAAAGAGAAATTGAGAAACAGAGAAAAAAAATTAAAACCTCATTCAACAGGTTCTCTGTTTTAGATGCTACGACCCACCACACCATTATATAGAGAGAGGTATCTTCTGCACCAATACGTACATGCATGCTGATTCAGCCAAATAGTAGAGTGGAAGCACTCAAGTAGCCTAGCAAGAGTGTGAGAGTGAGCTCTGAAAATTGAGTTGAGAGGGAGGTGGAAAGTTCAGCAGCAGCCCTTCTGGATAGACAGACTAAGAGAGCCTCCTTAAGAAAGTGTGGATGGTGTCAAGAGAAGTAAGGGATTACATTAGGGAGAGTTAGTGATTATGGTAGTGTAGCATAAGTGCTGCACTTGTCATGATCAAAGCTGCTATTAGTGCTCTCAGTAAGGATCAAATCAGGCTCATGAAACACGTAACATGAGCACAAATGGAAGAGCTGTCAAGTTGGATAGAAAAAAGAAGGGTAAGAAATTAGAGAGTGGGAGGTATTTGACATTTTCAGCTCATTTTTTAGGTGCTGTTTTTTTGTCAGTGAGTGGGATGGTGCAGGTTTGGGTCTTGCTTAAGGAGACTCTGCCAGGATATATGCCTGTTTTGGGATTAATGTGTTCCCTGTCTGTCTTGGGGCACTCACTCTAACTACCCTGCTTAGATGCAGCTTTGCCATGCTCTTATGCCTGTATAACCTTTGCACTGACACTTTTTGATGAATTATCTCTTCAGGGCACAGGGCATAAATACTTTCTCATCAATAACTCACACCCAGTCCTTCATTTTCTGAGAAGAATTTGTGGCAGTACTGTCGCACCGAACATGAGTAAAAACTTGCTGTAAGCTTGGTGAAAGACAAATGACACTCTCCACATTTTATGCATAGCTCTTATGACCACATACACACTGACACAAACACACACAGACACTACTTTGCACAAATAGACACTTTGACAGCTTCAGGGCAAAGTCTCTGTGTGGATTCCCAATCAGGTGGACTGTGCCTAAATTGTGCTGAAGGTGACCTCTTGTCCTCCGATTGCTGACAGCAATGGGATGGATCTGTCCCCGTTCTATTAGAACTGATTATATCATTTAGCTACAGATGGGTTGTTTAACCCAGCAGCTGTCCTCATCAGACACACCAGACTGAGCCCCTTGGTTAATGGCTCTCGAGAAGCCATGAGGGGAACAGAGGCAGGCAATGAAGAGGAAACTCACAAATGAGATACCTAGGCACTAGAATGGCAGAGTGGGTAGAGTAGCTAATTGTGGCAAAAAGGGGCTCAAACTTACAGTATACCCTAAAACAGATGTGTGTCCATATCAACGTAATCCATATAGTGAGCCATTTTGAGTCCACTGTAGTGATCAGTTACACTTAAAAAGATTTTACCCCACCAGCAAAACAGGCATAGCAGCTCATATTTTATACCTAAGTTAGTTATCTCCAGATAACTTCAGACACTAGCTGTATCTTCACCAGACTGATGTCTGTTAGGCTGAGGGTCATAACGTCTGATTTTTTACATTACAGGTCCATATTTTTCTTCTTTTCTTCTATTCTTCTTTTATTTTATTCTATTTTATTTCAATCATTCCTTTTCTTTTTTGCCAAATCTTTAAATGCACAATAGTTTTTGTATCACAAGAGCACAACTACCAGCTAACTCAGTCCTGGAGCAGCTGTAGTTAGAAGCAGTGGTAAACTTTCTTACTACTGAGGCTAATGTTAGTTAGTGTACTGCTGTTGACATATATTATTAACATATAAAATCTCACCTCTAACCCTCATGGAAGCAGAGACAATCTGTGCTGACTGCATCTCCCCAACCATTTCCTCATTTCGCTTTTGTTATTCCCCACTGCAAAGTATTGCAACTGTTTGTTACAGTAAGTTGTTACCACCAAAGTCTCCAATTTCGTTTACCTCTTTGCCCCCATGAGATCAAATAAGATCTCTCGAATGCTTATCTTCATAATAAGTTATCTTAAGATCCTGTTGTGTGCGTTGTGCCCCAAATATTATATCAGTAGTGCATGTATGTTTGAGATTTGAGAGAAGAGAATCTGTAAAGTTTCACCAAATGTGTACACAGTGGAGCCTGGTTTCAAAACTGGTTATGGTTTTAAAACTCCTGCAGTCTGAGCCCATTACTATGGCAGCTCGTGGAACAGATAGTTAAGGAAGAGTTTAGAACAGATATCAGACATTGTTAGACATAGACATAAACAATTTTAAGTGTATTCATTTTGAATGTCCATGTGTCTTAGACAGTTTAAAGTTATTGTTTCCATGCCTCTTTAAAATTTAGAATACATAAAAAAGGAAGGTGCAGTACAGTACTTTTGTCTGCTCGAGGCGACTTTTGTTGTGAATTGGCGCTATATAAATAAAATTGAATTGAATTGAATTGAATTGGTCAGGTTGAAGAAGGGCAGTGAAGAAGAAGAGGTCTATGCATGTCATTCAGTCTGAATTCCTGCCATTAGCTGTGGGATGATTACTGCAGCTACATGCATACTAATGAATTATAATTCACAAATCTACTCTAAGAGAGTAGAGCAGTAAGTGAGTGTCTGAGTCAGCAATGCTGAAACTAGTTTTAGGTCAGAGAGTGGGGTGCTGTGAAATTAGGTGACCTCAAAAATGTTACATTTAATCGGATCAAAGTCATACTGTACTGTAGTTTTACAACTGGATATTTTTTGCACAAGCTCTACCTGAGGAAGCAGTTCGCATTTCTCTTGCTTTGTCCAAAGCTTCCTCTCCCTTCTCCCCTTCATTTGCCATGTTAGTTCATGCATGCATGGACCCACACTGAGTTTCTCCCTAGCGACACCTCAACCCAGCAGTAAGTAGCTCCCATGCTTTTTTCATAAAAAAAGACTCCTCCCTCAGCCTGTAGGAGAACATAATATCGATAAGACACATGTAGTTGTATTGTACTAGGGGTGATGTTGGTCTGGGGGTGGGACAAGCGCGCTCTCCAGTAGCAGTAAAAAGGCTGACTGAAAATGAAAATGTAGACTTTCTCTCCTCCTCCTACACAGCGTAGCTCACAGGGGCTCCATCTCTCCGAGGCTCTCTGATCTTCGAGTCACAAAACACCTGCTGCCTGCCTTCAGACAGGCGAGGAGAGACAGGGGAAGAACAGCAGTCAAGCAGCCACAGTCTGTTGGGTGTGACACAGAGAGAAAGATAGACTCGGCTTCAGAAGAAATACACAGTGTAACATGTAAAACAAGAAGGAAGCAAGACTGTCAAAGGTGGAGTAATGTTGCGAGAGTTCACGTCAACAGTGACACTTCAGGAATATCAGAGACCTTTTGTCACGCATTGATGTTTAATACCTTCATGCAGGTGCAGGCAGCAGCATTCCTCTTTTGCTAGGCTTGACCGACTGTTTGGTGCCTGGCAATAAAACAAATGAATAGAGCACAGGAAATCCTCTTTGGGTTTTCATGGCCTTCATGGCCCAGCAATCCATTTCTTGCTTTATGACATTCCTCTGCTTGTCAGTCTTGTCTCCCAAGAGTCAGCTTCCTTTCTATCTTACAGTAGTAGCATCATCCCTGGCTTTAGCTAATGGAATATGGCAAAAGTTCCTACAGGATATAAAAATATGGACCAGTAGAGAAGGGTATGTTTGTTTAGCCTTTATGTAGAGTGGAAAAGAGTCTTCTGTTATTTATTGTTTTCCTTCTGTTTCATCTGCACCTCAGCAAAAGCAAAAAATTCGGTTTTGACAAATGGTGTAGTGTTTTTGCTCTTATTCATTCATTTCCTGAATGATGTTATTCTTTTTCCTATGCTTTGAACAAATATCTGACATCAACATGTCCTCTCATGACCTTTCAGCCTTTTTACCATCATTGAACTTCTACAGATTAATCTGATGCCCAAGGCAGAGAGCAAAGCAAAAGTCTGATTCTAAATATGAAGCAGCTCTGCTGTAGGTTGATAAATACTGATATCTCTGCTGCTGTTAACCTCTTTTACCTCTTACTTTGCCTTGCAATGGTTCAATACCACTGCTTTTCTGAAGGCAATGTTAATCTACTGCTTATAGAAACAGACAGCAGTAGATTAACATTGCTGGACATTAATCCAAGAAATTCTAATATATAAAATGTCTTTATTTGTATACTCAATGCATTTCTTTAGTGTTTTGCACTCTGTATATTGTGTTTCTTTTGAATATTGTTTGGAATAAGCCCCAAAACTGAACTGTAGAATAAAAGACATGAACGAATGTTCTTGGCTTATAGCAACCGTAACTTAAAGGACTATGTCTGTGAGTTTACTGATCTCAAGCTGCCATCTACTGGTCTACACCGTTTGGTACAAGCATCCAAATGAAAAATGTGTGTATGAGTTCGTGGTAAATTTCCTTTCTGGAAGATTTTTTTTCTAAAATGTGTGTGTATATAGGTTTCATACCTTCAAAATGTTTGTGCAGTGGTAATTAAATCAGAAGAATTTTTACTGCACTTTAATCCTTTTATTCATATTCACCATTATGTTTCTCCTTCTTTGTGACAGCCTTTGCTCAAGAAATGATGCAGTGCCTTCCCTTAAGTCATCTAGTTTACTGAAGGTGTCTCTCATCTAATTAAAAGTTGTCCATCAGTGGTCAGACCCAGGATAAAGAAGTCATCTAAAAGTCTGTCAGGAGCAACCCACCCTTGATGTGCTTACAGACACACATGCACATATTTGTTCATACACAGATCGATGATTATTTTGCAATAATTTTTTCTTATCTTTACAACAGCTTTTAATGAATATTCATTAGTATTCAAATTGAAGTGCTCTATAGTGGTATTTCTCTCCCAGCTGGAAGAGCCATGCATCATTAGTTACTTAAAGTGTTTCGCTTTTATTAATTGGCCCTCTTCCTCTCTGGTCTTCATTAAAATTAGAAGTTGATGTGTTTATGTGTTTGTGAAGTTTTTAAGTTTCTTTTCCCATGTGCCCCTCTCTCAGTCCATCTGTTTGCCCTGAGGGCTGATGGCTGCTCCCTGTGTTGTGGCTGTACAGGTTTCTGCCTGCAGATGGCAGCAACATCATAGTTTTTAGAATCAGAATCAGAATACTTCATTATTCCCAGGGGGAAAATTGCTTCCATTACAGACACTCCATTAAAGATATATATAAATATACATATGAAAGATAGAACATACAGATGAAAAGAGGCTTGAAATATATAAATCCTATATGCAAGAGAGTCCAATGTATAGCATAGTTGGTCTGTTTATTTATTTACGGTAAATGGTTACAAGAGCATGCTCTTGAAGTCCAGCAGATAATTCTTATAATGGCTTTTGAGTGTTTAATGAAGTTCCATTTATTGTCAGTGGGAATACTGAGATATTTGTAGTCATCCACTATCTCCATATAGACCCCGTGAATGGAAACAGGGGTCACAGGTGTTTTGGTCCTTCTCATATCCACAACCAGTTCTTTAGTCTGTGTCATGTTAAGCTGCAGATGGTTCTGGTCACATCATGTGACAAAGTTGCCCACCACAATCCTGTACTCTTTCACATTACCCTCTCTGATATACCCCACTACTGCAGAGTCATCAAAAAACTTCTGGAGGTGGCAGGTCTCTGTGCATTTACTAAAGTCTGTGGTGTAGAGGGTGAAGAGAAAAGGAGAGAGAATGGTCCCCTACGGGGCTCCAGTATTCCTGACCACAACACGCTGTGTCTAACACTCAGTGCTGCAGACACACATACTGTGGGCTGCCAGTCAGGTAATCAGTAATCCAGGCCACAAGGGAGGCATCCACCTGTATCACTGTCAGCTTCTCACCCAGTAGAGCCAGCCGGATGTTGTTGAATGCACTAGAGAAGTCAAAGGACATGACCCTCACAGTGTTTATTGGCTTGTCCAGCTGAGTGTAGACATAGCTGTACAGCTAGATGACATCCGCAACTCCAAGTTGGGACTGGCAGGCGATCTGGAGGGGGTCCATTAGGGGGCTGACTATTGGCCAGAGCGGGTCCAGCATGTTTATGCTCTGTCATGCATCACTAGCCAGTCAAAGTCTAGACTGCTAAAGTGTTTATTAAAGAATACTCACCACTACCTCATACAAAAGCTAACAATGTTCAGTGTGGTGCTGAAAACATCAAGAAGACAGAGAAATAGGAAATGCTATTTTATTCTACCCTTGCAGTTTAGGTGTGATACATTTATCTTTTGGTTGTTTTGAAGCACATAAGCAAAGCTGGTACAGTTTTCACCTTGTGAGTTTGTATGTGTTTGTGCATGTGTGTGTCAGTCAGAGACACTTACTATAGCAGGAACTACCAAAAAGGTTGGGATTTAAAGTGAGGATTCCAAGGTTCTTTAAACCTTCCTTTTCGCAACAGACATATAATTTATGGATTTATTCAATATTTTCTTGAACTTTTGAGTGTTTTAATAATGCCCCCATGAACTGTCACTATCTGGTCTATATTTACCAGCCCACACAGGGATATGTATTTTTTCACCTTCTTAGTGTGTATGTCTACTTTGATAGCACTCTGGCAGGTGTTTGTTACCTTTGATTTTGTCAACATTATAGTGTCATGGCTGTTCGAGACACAGTCACAGGTTGAGCTTAAAGATGGATGGGAACTGATTTAGACATACTAAGTACCATATTATGTAGTAATAATGACAGAAGCCCCTCTCACCATGGAGGGTTGTGTCAAGAAGGGCATCTGGCATAAGACCTCTGCTAAATTACCGATGCAGATTAATCTGCTGAGGTGACCCCTTGGGGAGAATACAAGGGAGTAGCCGAAGGTACAATAACTACTTAGTTCTCATGAGTCTGAAATGACAGATGAGCTCTATTTTACTGAACATTTATGGAACAAAACGTCTTCTAATCACAGACTATTGAGTCTCTTACATATAGGAACTGTACTTATATATCATCAGCTATCCCTTATTCTGCTGGCATTACAACTTGCTATTACAACTTTGTGTAGAAGCTGAGTTGTGTGATTAAAGTATCGTCCAATTTACTTAATTGGAATTTAGTGAAAGACATGAGCTCAAACAGGGCTGCACTGAAACCTATCTTCAACTAATAACACCACTTAAAATATTTGCAGGTTAGTGATGCTTAAATCAGGAGTGTGTGAAGTTGGAAAGTTTGTTGGAGGACATGCTGCAGCTCCCCTTTCTGTAGCTCCTGTTTCCCTTCAGTGTGACTTATCCGAGGTAAAATTTCAATTATAGATTAAAGCTTCTGTATGTGTGCCTATTGACCCTTTCCCAAATGACTCCTACCAACTCATACTTCACGTGGATTGTCATTCTGCATTAAGTCATACTTGCAGCCCTGGAGAGCCCTCACAGCATATTAAAGGGGAGGGTATAAATAAACAGTTTGTAAGATGCATTTACTACTCTCTAGAAAGAAAACATCTATCTCTGTGGATATGGACGATTGCTTAGCCATTTAGCTCATGCACTGTTCAACTTTAGAGATGTAACATCTCACCAAAGCAAGTCTTGGCAGCTTACCTCTTGGCTAACAGAAATTTGCATCACATAAGATTTATTTCTAGCTATTTGTATGTGTAGGGGAGACCCGGGCTTGTTGGCACTCTTTTTACTCTGTGTCATATTTCTCTGCCATGCGGTAAGTTGCGACAAACCAGAACCAACTAATGATGATTTACGTCTCAGCTAAAAATAGAGAGATGCAGTTAGTGTTCACAGATAAATGCAGTGAGGTTGAAAGTGCTAGTTTCACAGAATGAAGTGACTAATGTAAATATATGAGCATTTAGTTCAAACCAGAACCAGAGTACTTCAACGGAGACACAGTTACTTCTTGCCCTCAGTCTCATACTGACTGATCATCTGGCAGTATGCCTAGTGTCCTACATCAGAGTCATAGAGGGGGCACTGAATTTAGGGGTGCTGAAGTGTGTGTGATTTTTTTTATATTCCATTCATATTGTCAAATATATACATATAACTGTAGAATGAATCAAAGTATGTCAGTCTTGCAGCTACCTGAACCCATTGCACACTGCAGACAAGTACAGCCAAAACTGAGCAGGTCTGCACAGCTGAGCAAAATCGTACCAGATTACACAGCACAGTATTTTAACAGAACAGGGGACAAGAAGAATGATCGCTTAAATGGCCACTGATACTGGTAAACACAAGGACAGTTGCAACAGGCTCCATGCAGAGGGGGGTGGAGTGCCTTAGTCCACAGGTCTTCCACTGTAATGTTTCCAAGCTAATGTGACGCTCATGACAGATGTGATAACTATTAGCTCAACATTTTTATAAATGATGCACAATTTCGAGGTAACGTGACTAATGTCATTTGACTAGAATGCTTGGTCTTATTCAAAGAAAAAAAAACACTATTCAGTATTGTTACTTATTTATCACAACTTCATTATAATAATAATTATAGTGTCCCCGTAGTGTAGTGGTTTACACATTCGCATTACAAGCTGAAAGTCTTTGGTTCGATTCCAGGTGGGGGACACAAGCTCCTCTCACCATGAAGGGTTGTGTCGGGAAGGGCATCTGGCATAAAAATCTCTGCAAAATCTTTGGCGACTCCTTGGGGAGGATACAAGAGATTAGCCAGAGGTATATTATTATTAGGTATTTGGAATTTTTTTTACTTAAAATGTTCTTGTAGGGGTCAAAATGAAAAGAAATTCTTTATGAATACAGATGAGAGACACCAGCACAGATTATGCTAGTCATGATCTTGAGTGTGCGGAGAGAGGACCCAAATGCAGGACTTCAGAGACAAAGTGATTAACAAAGAGTGGCTTTATTTTGCCAGAAGTTCAAAAACAGAAACACTAGGCATGAAAACCAACTGACTGAAACTCACACTGAAGTGAGGAGGAAACATCAATGACAACACTGAACTGAAGAGAGACAGAGTATAAAAAGACACAGACTAACGACTAAATGAGAAACAGGAGCGAGAGGTACACAGGTGACAATAATCAGGGGAAGGAAGTAAATTGAACACAAATGCACAAGCCTGAACAGGCTTCAAAATAAAACAGGAACAGAAAACAGAGAATCTAACACAAACACAAACTTGACAATTGACAAGACCAAAGCAGGGAAAATACTGGGGAACAAAACCTACATATACAAGGCAGGGAATGAAAAACTAACAAAGGAGGCAAATACAGATAACTGAGAACACAAAAAGGGCCCTGAGGAACTAGGAAACTAAAAGAGTAAGAAGAAACTTCAAAATATACGAAACCAAACTACAGAAATGCAAGACCATGACAATGCTCCAGGCAACAGGCAAGTTAAGAGTAAAACAAAAGCATAAGGAGTACCATAAAGGCAGTCATCACAACAACCTCTACCAAATGCAAAAATGAGATAAATAAATGTGCTAAAAAAACTTAACAGTATTTTTGTTGTTTTTTTTTAAATCAAAATACTACTACTGCTATTACTAATACTACTACTACTACTACTAATAATAGCATTTATTTTCATGCTGAACTGAACCTGCAATCATGCAGTAACATAAAACACAATTTACAATAATATAACCAACCACTTATATTTAATTATTATGTTTAACACATGCAAAATACATAAGTTAACAATATGTAACAAAATTGCTGTATGAAGACTGGTTGACACGTGCCAACCATCCCCACCCACTTTAAGACACACCTCTGGACTAGACCCAGCGAGTATCATTTACCACAGACTATGAATCCTATCTCCATCAGTTGTTACATTTTCCATATATCTATGTGTTACAGGTCTAGAAGTTGGAAGAACTTTTTTTGTTGTTGTTTTGACAGAGCAAAATTGAAAAGTTGTCCTCATCTCAGCACTTTGTGACCTTCAAGTGTTTTGCATAAATGAGTGTGATTAGGTCAAGAGGACAGCTATTTCAGTCTTAGATTTTTATAGTCACACCCTCTAGGGGCCTTGAGAATAACAATGTGCCAACCAACCCATGGACCAACCATCCCCAGTCTCCCTTATGTATCTTGATTTGTTATGATTGCCAGGAAAATTAATTAGTAGCAGCAATGTAATAGTCTATCTAATAAACAAATTTATCATCTGAAAATGATTTGTTATAAGAGAGAAATACTTGACAGAAATACTCATTATTTTCGTGGACTCATGGAGATTAGAGAAAATGAAATTAAAGTTCCAGAAACCTGAAGAAGGACCGGATGGGAAGACGTTACGAGCGCCATGGCTGCCTGTTTGTCTGTCTGCAAAAAGTTCTCTGCATTTTTGTTTGTATTTCTTAACCACACATCCCTGAAGATGAGTGTTTCCACCTGTGCTTCTTTATTTGCTCCTCCCTCTCTTTCCACTCCCTCTTTCTTTCTCCTCTCCTTCCCTCCACCGTCACATGTCTTCAGTGAATAGAGTGTTGAGTGGGTTTCACCAGCTGGTGCCTTTGCCTGCCACATAAATAGTGTTAAAAACAAATGCATGTGAGTATGTGTGTGTCTTTGCCAGATACTTGAGCTGAGTGTCAGTGTCACATCTGCCCTCCAACATTCCTGTGCGCCTTTGTGCTTATGTGGAAACCCGCACAGACTGCTGCATCAATTCCAAATCTGCAGAAAATTATTATGTTGTCACTCGCAATATACACACACACTCACAAAGTCTGTCTTTTAAAGCATTTTTTGAAAATTTGAATGTCATTTGCTATAAACCTGGTTATATTAGGTTTAAAGTTTTGAGGTTAGAAAGAGAAAAAACAAAGCAAGAGAGGTCAATCAGACTGTCAGGTAGACTGCAGGCTGCAGACTTCCAGGCCGCTTTATGATGTTTGTGACAGATGAACAGGTCAGGTATTGGGGCTCCAGCGTCTTTATTCAAATGAATAATCAGCCAGACATTAGGCCTATCTGTAGCTTCAGGTTGATCGTGCAGTAAGTCTGTGTGCTGCTTAACTCATCTCCCTCTTATGTTGAGACAGAAACTACTTTTCTCCCTGCAAGGGTATAATTACAAGCTACTGGAATTTGACTAAAGCCTCAATTAACATATCATTGCTAAATGCAAAAGGTTATTTCAGCTGATAATTGGGCCTGCAGTGTGAAGGGTTATTCTTTGTTTGTGTTGACTTTTTTATGGTAATAGTCACTAATGGACTGTTGCTTGCATTTGGTTTGCTACTTTCACACCCTGGACATCTTGCTGGTGGTGGTGACTCAGACATCTAGAAGGAAACACTTGAAAAAAATAGATACAGAAACACACATGCTCTGAGAACAGGCGGCTCAGTCTTGGCACAAATGCTGGATACATTTCACAGTATTTAAAACAACAACAACACATGTAGAACTTTTGTATTGGAGCAGCCACACCCCTCCTCCTACTT
>VUQH01002984.1:13791-33976 GCA_015106775.1 Etroplus canarensis
CTTGACACTGGGACATTTTACCACTGCTCAAATGATGGGGCCTCAGTGCTGCAGACAAGCCTCTCAACAGTTTCAGTAAACCTGTCAGGTACAAGCAGAAGGTCTGACAGGCTGTACCTCACCCACACTGTCAGTCCTAGAGATAAAAGTGTCAGAATTTTCTATTAGGGCAGCAGTTCCCTGAATGACATCGTAACAGCAAAAGGCTATTTACTATTTTAACATTGAGCCTTAATCATTATTCTCCAAACAAAATTATATGTACAGTATCCTTTTGCACAAAACTGGCTTCTTATTTTTTAGAAGTTGAGGTGTTCTAACAGTGGTAACAGTGTGTAAAGCTGAGTTTGCTAACCACAAAGTGCAGAAGCACATGTAATATATTTACTGCCCTTCACAATCAAACTGTTAGGTACTACTATAGACTTTCCACGTTGAAGGCAATGCTATCTGGGAATGGTGCATATTTGTAAACAGCCCATTCATACTTTTCAACATGTCATTGCTTTCATCAATTGCCTGATTTGCCATACAGCCTAAATATTAGACATTTTTAGTGTGGAAATAATAAGTATAGTTTTCTGTATTTTAGCAGCTTTTAACCTCTACTGCTGCTATGGGACTGTTTTTCTGTGGTTGTCTGCCCAACATCAGGCAGGTGGTGGTAATGTGCCAAGAAACACAGCAATGTGCCAGCAAAGGAAGAAAAGAAGGCTTGTTTGCTTATAAATAAACACAGATGTTAAAATGCAAGATTAAAACTTTTGGAGTGCAAGGACGCACTTAATGTGTTTTGGCAAAAATTAATGTAATTTTTGTTTACACAAGAAAGCCACAGGGTGTTTTTGTGCACCCACACATTCTACCATGGATTTAGATCCTACAGATTAATTTTGTTGTCTTTCTATTTTGAAATAGTTTTATTTTACTTTCAGTATCGTTTCTCCTTATTTTTATTGATTTACTCTGTTACTCCTAACAATTGCTTGAAGTTATTGTAATCTCTGCCTTAGTTTAAAATTCCAGACATATAAATCCTAATTAGTCTCTTTTTCTTCCTACCTTCATGCCTTGACAGCAGAGCTGGATTTATTAAACTTTAACCTGTCATCATCAGATCATGCATCCATGAATTTGTGTGCATGAGAGAGTGAGTGAGTGAGTGAGAGAGAGAGAGAGAGAGAGAGACTGTGGTAAGAGATGTGTGTCAATAAATGTTTAATCCTTCATGCAACACTGATCACTCAATCTGTCGCTTTAGTTCTTCTTTAACTTTTAGCCTAAAGATGAACTTGAATGAGTGGGTGCTTTCTTTTTTCTCTATTATGGTCTATTATTTATAGGCTAGGAAGAAAGTGCACATGAAAGCACAGTGTGAATCTTGATCATCGTGTGTCTGTCTATTTATACATAAACTGCAAAGATATTCATCAACTTACTGCATATAATCCTGCTGACCATCACCTGCCTCAGATACTCTTTAAACTATCTGAAGATGATCTTGCTGAATGATTTCATAGAAGATCATCTGCTTTATTTTCTACAGTAACTCTAGCATATCCAGTGAAGCCATGCAAATGTTTACCTTGAAAATCATTTGACTTACATGGCCTCAAATTTGCCTGTTTTAAGCTGTTTTACTTTGCTTTGCTTTGTTTTACTATATTTTATTACTCATAACTAAAGTACAGGAGATAGCCACATGAAATTCCCAAGCTCTGTTAAAAATGACACATTTTTCATTGACACATTTTGAGCATCAGTTTACATGCACTCACTGGCTACTTCATGTATACCTGTTCAACAGCTCATTGGCACAAATCAGTTAATCAGTTAATCGCATGTGCATTTAGGCACATAGACACGGTCAAGACAACCTGCTGAAGCTCAAATCAACCATCCTAATGGGGAAGAAAGGTGATTTAAGTGATTTTGTACGTGGCATGGTTGTTGGTGCCGGGTCTGAGTATTTCAGAAACTGCTGATCTATTGGGCTTTTTTGACACAACCATCTCAACAGACTGAACACCCGAGTTCATTGCTATCTCAGGAGACTTTAATTAAACATTAAATAGAATATTAGCCACTTTCACCCAGTACGTGAGCTGTCCCACCAGAGGTGAGAAGACAATGGATTTGCTGTATGCAAACATTAAAGATGCGTACAGATCCTCTGCCCTCCCTCCTCTCAGCGGATCAGATCACAATCACAGATCACCACCTCACTCCCTATTATGTCCCTCTAATTAAGAGGCAGCCTGTGACTATGAGGACAGTAAGGAGATGGTCAGAGGAGGCTCTGGGGACTCTGCAGGATTGTTTTGAGGGAACTGACTGGCAGGTATTCTGGGAGCTGTAAGGAGAGGACATTGATGGGCTCACAGAATTAATCACAAACTATGCCATAACTCAATCAAAAACTGTTAAGTGTCACCCAAACAACAAACCTTGGGTGACAAAGGACATCAAAGCACTCCTCAACAGGAAGAAGAGGATCTTCAGAACCGTAAAAAAAGGGAGGAGCTGATAATAGTTCAAAGAGAACTAAAGACAACAGTTAGTGTGGCCAAAGATAAATACAGGAGGAAGCTGGAGTGGAAGCTAGAGCAAAACAATATGAGAGAGGTTCAGAATGGCAGGAAAGTATGGATCCAACCTATCAATTGTTCAAGTTGCTGTTGGTGATGTAATGGTTTGGGAAATATTTTCTAGGCAGTACCAGCTGAGCATCATTTAAACACCACAGCCTACTTCAGTATTATTACTGATCATGTCCATCCCTTTATGACTACAGTGTACCCATCTTCTGATGGCTTCTTCCAACAAGATAATGTGCCATGTCACAAAGCTCAGATCCTCTCAAACTGGTTTCTTGAACGTGAGAGTGAGTGCTCAAATGGCCTTAATAGCCACAGGATCTAAGTCCAATAGAGCATCTTTGGGTTGTGGTGGAATGATAGAGTTGCACAAGTCATAGAAACAAGCAAAGTACTTCAGATATTTTATTTGTTTTCTGATAATCTTGTATAGAAAACTTTAAAAAAGTGCTTTTTGGGTAAACTTTAGCAATATTGTCTGCTTGGATAGGAGGCTGGTCAAACAATTTTATCAGTCATGAAAAGGCGTCTATATACTTTTGATAAGAGGCTTATCTTCCAACAGTGATTCCATCCATCCATCCATTTTCTGTCACTTAATTGAGTTCAGGTTGTGGGGGCAGCAGCCTGACCAGAGACGCAAAGCTCGCCCTCTCCCCAGTCACTTCCTCCAGCTGTTGGGAGGTTAAACCAGGGCATTCCCAATCCAGGTGAGAAATACAGTCCCTCGCGTGTCCTGGGTCTGTTGTGGTCCTCCTCCTGGTAGTACATGCCTGAAACACCTCACCTAGAATATGCCCGGGAGGCATCTTGAACAGATTTCCAAACCCCCTCAATTGCCTTGTTTCAATGTGGAGGAGTGCTTTTCTGAACCACCCTTTGAAAGAAATTCATTTTGGTCGCTTGTATACTTGAGCCCTTCTGTTTGAAAATAAGTTTCTAATATATTAATTTTGACTGCTTTTCATATAAAATGCTGCCTTCCCCTGCTGACTTTTATTGGAACATTTCAGAATTTTACAGCTAAAGTTACAGGAATTAGTCTGGTTGTCTGCAATGCTTGTCAGTACTATTTGTTTTCTTGATTCATATTTGATGGCTTAATTTGCTTTTGAAGTTTTGCAATTCAGTGTGGATCACTTAATATTTCATAACATGTTGTCAGAGTCAGATAAACAGTTTATTAGCAGGAAGCAGACAGGCTTCACTGACTACTGTTTGCTCCATACACAGATTTACTTGTAGTTTCTCTGTTATGGTGATTTTTCATTGTGCACTGTTTTGAGTTTGCAGTTACTGTGACTTACTCTGGGGTCTATAAATTATCCAGTATGACCATTCACAGATTTTTGATTTATTTGTGAAATCATAGGCTGGTCACATCATTGTATTGTCAGCAATTTTTGTGCTAAACTTGCAATTTGCTATCATGGACAGTGTTGAAATCAAAAGTTTGCATTTTGTGCCACCTGTGACTGGAAACAACACTGATGACAGTGACTCATGTTGCAGGGCACACACATACTTAAATATGGTACATATGGTATACTGTAATCATCACTCACCGTCTGAATCATTAGAGATCCCTGAACCAAGACATCAGCAGTCAGAACCAATAACTAGTAGGAATCCTTATGACTATTTAATGCTGAATCAGAAAAATCTTTGTAAAGTCTCTTCCATCTGCTCTTTCACATACTCCTGAGTCCATTTACTCTGATTCCAAGAAACAGGTCCTTCTGTGTGACTTGTTTATGTCACTGTCTGCCAGAGCTGCTCTGGACCTTGACTGTCAAACACTCACATACTTTGACCTCTCTCTGTGACTTCTAAGAACAAGTGCACAGAGCCCAGAGAAAGAGACACAGGCATTTAGAGGATGCATCTGGCTTACATTTGATTTTTTTTTCTCTGACCTGAAGAATAGACAGACATCCAAGAAGTCTGGGGTTGCTGAAGTAACTCTTAATTCAGCATCAGGGAGAAAGGGAAAGGATAAAGCTGGATTGGCAGCAGTTTAGTAGGCTAATGTGTGAGTTGTAGAGGGAAAAACAAACAGTGTTCCCATGTTTAGTAACTCTGCAAGCATTCACACTGAGCGAAAAGGAGTGGAGGCAGAATGATAAGGATGAAGACAGAAAGGCTTTACATAAATACGTTTCTTTCTCAATCCCACAGGATTTAAAAACTCCTCCTCTCACTTCCCCTCATCTCCTCCTTCTCTGACGGCAGATAATAATCCTTTCATCGACTGTTGGTGAGGGCTGGTGTTTGTCCACAAAGCCTCTTTCTCCTTCATCAAGCTTTTTTAATCTTTTTAAATTTCACCACACTGAGAAAGGAGTGAAATATATGAATTATGCATTCCCCTATTTGCCCCATCTCCACCTCCCTACCTGTCTCTTCATGTATCTTCATTTTTCCTTTTTGCTCCTACACTCTGGCTTTTACCTCTCTGAATATCATTAATGAGCAAGCAAGAGACAGACAGAGAAATATGGCATGTAGTGCTGGTTAAAGAGTTTGCTTTGTTTTCACTGTCACTTTGCTCAATCTTCTGCTGGCTTGAACATACATGGACGTACACACCCTCTCAGAGGCTGTCATTTCATGTTCAGTGAGTGGAGGAACATTGAAAAAAATAGCATCAATAAGACGTGTGGGGAAATCAGTGAGAGAAAAACCACCACCTGCCACTCAAGCCGGCCTCCTTGTAGTATACTCCTCTCACACACACACTCTCTCACATGTGCGCCGGTCCGTAATTTTCCGCCACACTCTGTTCCCAACCAATGACAGGCCAGAAAAGGGATTCTCAGAACGTGAGGGGGAGGAGAAAGAGTGCTGGTGGCTGATTGACAGCGCCCTACAGGTGGAGAGAAGAACATAGAGGAAGAGAGAGGGGCGAAGACAACAGAGAGAGAGGAAAGAGAAGGGGTGAGTGAGGAGGAGGAGAAGAGAGGCAGCAGCAGTCAGACTTCCATGAACACACACACCTAAACACACTCTCACTCACAGTGCTCTGTGCCTCCCCTCCTACCTTGAGAGCTTGTTTCCCCAGGCAGACTAGTCGACTAATACTACCATCACTATCATCACCTCCACATCCACAGCTGCACCAAGATGAGCCAGTGCAGGAAAAGGTGCAAGAGGCAGCTCACCAAGGTGGCTCGCTATTTCTATCGCTTTCTCATGGGAACGCTCACCCAAGGTAGGCATCCAGAACTTCCACCTTCACTCCCAGAGGTTTGCTGCTGGGTCCACCGAGTGCAGCAGCCAGGTGGACTTTAAGTTAAAGTTTGTTGTGTATTTAGCAGAGGTGTGTGGGTTGAGATCTTTGCAGATGGGTCACTATTCTGTGTATGTGGTTCAGTTTTTTCCACTTAAATGACGGTACAGTAGATGCACACCTCACTTGCATACTTTAAACATGTACACTGTTTAAAAGCCTGTGAGCAGACTTACGGGGTTTGAGTATGTGCGTCCACAGTGAGCATCTTTGTGTGTATACAGTGCATCTAAGTGCTTTGTTTCAACTCCAGACAGATGCAAAGCTTAGACATCAAACAGCCTCAAGATGGTTACCTCTGCATGATGTGTCTACTGTATTATCTTGTTGTGTGCATATATTGTTTCAGCTGATTAAATTCAAATACTGTAATAGAATCAATAATGAGCATGCACCGTGAGAATTAGAAAGCTGTTGGGGTTGAATGAACTCACTCAGTCTGTTTTATGACTCCCTCCTTTCCTCCCTCCTTCCTTCATGGTTCTGTCCTTCTGTCTCCTCCTGTTCGCTCTCTAGCAGTCAAACAGATTGCTCTCTGGAAGCATGTGGCATTCCACCTCCATTGAGAAACTCTCAGTGGAAAAAGAGACACAGAACCTTTTATCTAGCCCTTCATCCAGCTCTCAGTATGACACCAACTAACACATCACCATCCTCCTTTCCTCTCCAGCTTTCTCTGTACTGTTACACACAACTTTATAATGTTAAAATGTGCAGTGAGATTAGAATAAAATTATATAACCACAGTCAAATTCCTTTCATGATACTTCGGTCTTATTTCTATAGTATCCACGTACTCTTTGTCCTCCTGAGCTTAGTGCTGGCTGAATAAAGTGTCCTTTCCAGAAATCACCCTTTATAATGTTGCCTATTGACAGCCTGCTGCTAAGCTTTACACCCATTTTCCTTTTTTTTCTTGTTAGTGATATTGAGCAGCAGCTCACACTGCCTTGGGGAAAGCACAACAGAGTAGGGTAGTTCTATTGAATCCCAGCACTTGATCCTGAGGGTGGAGGTAAAGCTGTGTTTAGATGACCTTGTCAATGGAGCAGTGTGTGAATGCTAATTTGACATCCATGTTGCTCATCTCCACCTCGGCTTTTCTGCTTGTTATCTCTTCAGTCTTTGACATCTGCAGAGCTTCATGTTCGTGATCTGAATGCAGCAGTTGATCATGCCTGGAGAGACACAGACATACTAATGTTATAACCCTTAAAAAACCCATAAAAAAATGTACCTTCAGCTGCTCCCTTATATTCTCCCTAAAGGGTTGCCACAGCAGATTAATCCACATTCGTATTTTGGCAGAGGTTTTACGCCACATGCCCTTCCTGACGAAACCCTCCATGATGAGAGGGGGTGAATACATCTTGATCAAAACAATACCATGAGGAATGACACTGAAACATTTCCATGAAAATGAAAAAATAGCAAATTTTTGCTGTTAATGATTTTATGGGGTTATCAGAGGAATGCTTCCCAACATTCTGAGGTTAAATGACCATTGTGTAAATGTCTACTCAAGACATTGCATTATGAAAACAAATCAAACAAGAGCAGTCTGAGATTTCATACTTCTACAATGGCTCAACAGCCCTATGAAGAATGTTTCAAAAAATCCTGGCTCCAGATCTGGTCTGGACAAGTTAATCATTTTTAAGTTTTGCCAAGTCCCACCAGTGTTAAAATTTGGATGCTGCTTTTTTGTGTATAATTCTGCTAACAAATGAACAAACAGAACCAAAAACAGGTGGAGTTAAACAGTTCAAAAATAAAGGTTGCACCAAAATCTACAATGTTACCTGGCCCTCTACTCAAAGTCCTCAGTGGGATTTCTTTCCTGGGCTTTTTAGAAAAGGGGAGCTTGTGTACCACAGTTTTTGTGTATTAACATTTTGAGCAAAAGATGAATAATTCTAACAGTGATGAGATTAAAGTACTTTCAGCTTCTCCCTTTTCCCCCATGTTGCTGCAGCAGATGAATCCGCATATGTTATTTGACACAAATTTTACACTGGAGGCCTTTTCTGTTGTAACCCTCACATTTATCTAGACTTGTGACCCCAAAGGCAGGGCTTGTATCTCCTCCCAGATGAAAAACCAGGGGCATTTCACATGTGAGGCAAACATGTAAACCACTACACTATGGAGAACACTAGTAGTGATGAGAGTGAGATTTTAAAAAAAATCATGCACCACAAGGTAGGATCATACTCACAACTTTATACTTTGTAATACTGTGTCTAACCAGCCTTCACACTTTTTGTCCAGGGACACAATATTGCTGTCACAGTGATGTGTTCTAAGTTTAGATGTGCTTAATGTTCATTCTTAGAAATAAATACCACATTATATCAGTGAAAGTTTCTGTAAGTCCTGTTAATTACACTGTTTACTCTTGTGAGTTTGCAAAAGTGAGCTTGATGAATGGCGCAGATAGTGTTGGGAAATAGGAAAGCATTGACAGATGGACTAACACATTGGGGGTTTTGATGTTTTCTTCAAATGTGTTGACAACAAGAAAAAAGTCCCTACTAAAGCAAATACAATTAACATTATTACAGTTACAACATCAGACTTTGTATTGCTTCAACAATCGTGCACAAACATGCACTTTTAAATAATGTTGTTTCAACTGGGCTCATAAGCTGCAGCATAAAGTGGAGACTACTACAGTGTTTATAAAAAAATGAAAATCCTACATGCACAAAGATAAAAATTTAGGAGTGTCAGAAAAACGCAGCCAGTACAGCATGATGGGCTCAAGCAGCAAAAGTGGCAACAATTCCAAGCTTTATATTCACACCTTCCCATGTGTAAGACTGTTAAATAAACTCATGCTCCACCCAAAGACTTGCACTGCCACTGCATCATTAGTAGGGCTATGCAGATTTGTGTAAAATATAAGAATAAATTAAACAAATGTACGTTAATTTTTGTTAATTTCCTTATATACTTTCATGGCATGAAAAAGATGGAATATTGCAGTCAATGAAATTCCTGACTTGTCTGGATATGGACACGTGTGCATGCACAGAAACAGGCTCACACAGAAACAGTGGAACTTTAGGGAAATCATGCAGTTTGACATTTTGCTGGCAATGGAAAGATAGTACTCACTATTTAGCCGGCTAACTAGCTGCTGCAGTATCAAAGCACATTCACTCCAGTCTATGAAGTATTTATTAAAAAACTGTGTGTGTGTGTGTGTGTGTGTGTGTGTGTGTGTGCAAATACACATCCTTAAGTTTACCCAGAATGGAGTTACCATGACTACTGGCTCCTGCGTGTCTGTTCCAATGGGGGAGAGAGACAGAAAAAGAGAGATGTCTGCTTCATTGCAGTGGGAGCCAGAAAGGGCTGAACTGTATAATGGCTGTGCTACATTGGGATTTCATCAAGGCCATTCATAGTTTGGTATTTGGGCATTGTAGCATTTTGCCTGTGCCAAGGTGCTGAGGGACATGCCATTTAAGTCAGGCATGGAGAGACAGAATTTGCTCTGCCATCAAACTGTGTACAAACCTAACAGTGATTTAACCTATGCAAAAAAGCACTGATGACATTAAGAAAGCCCCTGGTTAATCAGTGTTTTTATTCCACCTCCGTGAATGAAGTCACTAGACCATGTCTGGAAAAATTATCTATTTTTTATGTGTTTATAGCCTTACTGACACCACACAGTGTGTTTGTGAATAGACTCATATATCTATAATTAGTTTTATCAAATAATCACAATCCTGTGCCTCTATAGCCATAGAGCTACACAAGGGTCAGGAGGCTGACTGTGTGTGGTTAGCCCTTGCTGGTGTTATGTGTGTATGTATTAGTGGCCACAGTCATTTGTAATCACCCTGCTTTTTTACTAATTAGTTTGTTTCATTAGCCTCTGTAAGGTAAGCAAGTCCATGCTGTGTGTGTGTGTCTGTCTGTTGTCTTCCCTAGAGCTTTATTTGTATCTATTTACTTAATAGTGGCACAAGCTCTGCTCAATGCAATTAAAATGATTTGAATACTACTGGATTTGTTTTCACTCCCACTTGAAGAGTATACATTAAGTAAACACATTAACTACTGTATACTCACCCTACCTTCCCTTTCCACTTCTCGTTTGCATTTCACAAGGGTAATCCGTTCTTGTGACTTTGTGTGTCAAATTTATGAGCTCTGTTGATCTATTCTTTTACTGTAGCTTTATCTGAGATCTATGTATCTGAGAAACTGAGATTATAGATATCCCCCTTCAGCCTGTACCCTGCTCTTTTCTACAGTCACCCCAGTCCCTGTTAGTGTGACATACATCTCTTTTATATCAGTGTATATTTATCACCCACAAGATCAAATCCCGGTGAAATGCTTAACACTGATTATCTTTGGACAATGCAACGCTCTGCTGGAAAACCTTGGGTTCTGGCATTCATGTGGATTGAGCTTTGACCCTTATGACCCATCTATACACTTACCGGCCACTGGGTTAGATACACCTTACTAATACCGGGTTGGACCCCTGTTTGCCTTCAGAACTGGTCTAATTCTTTGTGACATAGATTTAACAAGAAGCTGTAACATTCCTCAGAGATTTTGGTCTATTTTGGCATGATAGCATCACACAGCTTTTGCAGATTTGTCAGCTGATACAAATGTCCTGTTCCACCACATCCCAAAGATGCTCTGTTGTCTTGAGATCTGGTGACTGTGGAGGCTATTTGAGTGTAGTGAACTCATTGTCATGTGCGAGAGACCAGTTTAAAATCATTTGAGTTTTGTGACATAGTGCATTATCCTGCTGGAGGGAACTATCAGAAGATGGATACGCTGTGGTCATAAAGCAACAACCATGGCAGATAACAACACTCAGGTAGACTGAAGCATTTAAACGATCCTCTGTTGGAGTTGAGGATTGTACCCTGCCATACTGCAAAAACTGCTGAGGAAATGCTGAGGAACACGATAAAGGACCCAGTTCTTTGAGATGGTCTTCAAACTTAATCAAGTCCACATCTGACTGAAATTTTACATTATGTACTTCAACATGTATCACCCCACTACCCCCACGATCCAAAGTACCCTTTACCAACCTTTTGGTGATGGATGCCACAGAATCCCCAGAGGTCCCAGGTCTCTGCCTCAGTGAGTCAGAGGGGGGGACCCAAACAACATTAAGCAAGTAGTTTTAATGTTGTGGCTAATCACAGATAACCTGTAAAGGAGACTAGAGAGCAGTAGTCAGTAGAGCTTGGTGTACTATTTAATAAAATTAACATAAATGTAAAAAATAACAAAAGGAAAATGGAAAAAAAAATTGCCCTGTAATTTCATTTGTACAATACCACATCATCCCTACATTGTGATCATTTCAGTGAGCCAGTGCGCACAATACCAAAACCCTTAACTTGAAAACATATTATTTTTCAGATTTCAGTTATTTTGTCATTTGTGCCTGTGAGCCCTCTTAAAAACCTATAGGCCCATTGCAAGTTTGCCTAAATAAGTGGTAATAACTGTGCTTATAACAGAAAGCTCTAGTTTTATTATTATTTTTATTTTTGCCTTATTGTTTCATTAAACAGCCCACTTTGTTTCAGTTATCCTTGTATTTTCATTTTGTTTACAGGAAAGCCTTTGACAGCAGCTGAATGCGTTCTGCAATAAATAACAAATTTGTTCCCATCAAATTAAACAATGACTTTTTGTCTCATAACAACTTCACTCTGCAGTAACTGTACATAAACATGTTGTTTTGGCTTGTAAATTACTTGTGCTTGAAATAAATAGCTCTAAATCAGTATTTCATGTCTGAAGATTAATGTGTTTGGTGCATCGAGCAGCATATTGCACCTTGCTGCAAAATTATTCTATTCAGGTGATCAAGATCATATGCACATTCTTGCAGAGAGCAGCTTACTGTACCTTTATTAATTTTATAAGCTACATTCTCCACCACTGCACCCATCTTACTGCAGGAGGCTTTCACGAGGGCTTCAGAGTATACATATGGCCAAAAAATAGTCACATTCATTTCCTTCTCCAGAATATGAGTAATTTGTTACAGACTCTGACATTTTTTCAAATGAAACTGGGTGTTAATCTTCCCTAAAAAGCCATTACAACTTTATACTCTCTAATTAATAATGTCTGATTTCTTCCTCCATGTTCTGTTTCTACTTTTTTGTTGAATGAAAAACATACATTTCTACAGACTGTTTTTCAGCTCTCTTACCTTGAAGCCGATTCCTTTTGCAACTCACTTGTGGCCATGACCAAAGAGATTTTGTTATCAACCTTTCACTTATGAATAAAATATGCTTGGTTTGAGCTTTGGCATTGCTTTGTGTGTATGAGATGGTGCTGAATTTCAATGCATTTTTTATTCCATTATGAAAATTCTACTGTTATTGTGGTAGCAGTCCTTGTGCTTGCAGTTGCACTGACGGACTTGTTTGCAGCCACTATAATCAATAGTCAACACTTCAAGGTTTAAAAGTAATAACAGCTCAATGTTCAGTCCCCTTCTGAAGAGTCATGCATCACATTAATGAGATGAATAGTGTTTATGTGTTTTCTGTTTGACTTTATATCCTTTGATCACTTTCAATGTTTCTAAAGTTTAACGTTGTCACCTCTGCACCATTACTCTTATCTCTGAAAAATGTCACGACAAATCTATCCATCATGTTCCCATCCTTCTGATCAAAAATTGACACAAAACATCACTTTTAAGCATAAAAAAGAATACTTGGGCAGCCTGTGATTGCAAATTGTGACAAGTGCTTGCAGGGGGTTTAGTGTGTATGTAAGTTTGTTGTTTTATTTTTGTGCATGGAGAGTACTAAGCCATATCACAGTGTGTGGTAATAGCACTCACTGTAGGAAGGAAATTGTTCATTGCTATAAGTATAACTTATCTGACCTAAAGTCCCTTGTTTGTGTGCTTTATATGGGATGGAGGAGACCCTCTGCCAGGCTGAGCATGGTCGTGCCTCATATCAGTGCATAATAGGCAATATGAAAACCCAGCAGGAAGCAGTGTTTAAGTATTGGATCTGGGCAGACTCAACATGTGAGGCAGAAACAAAGAGATACATTCAGATTCATTGACAAGATTTTGTCCTGCTTCATTTAAGATGATTATTTTACTCACTGCTGTGCAAGCTGTGAGAAGTGTTTTTGTCATTTGATTAAAAAAAGATCTGTAAGAATGTAAGGGAAAGGAAAGATACAAAGCATCAAAGCTAGAAGACATGAGGGAGTAAATAGAAAATAGAAAACTAGTGTATTCTATTACGTCTGAGCACTCGCACCCATTTTAAGAACTTGCTTGTTTTGTCGCCAGACGGGAAAATTCTCACTTGCACTGATTATTCATTTCTGTTTCTGTCTGCTGTTGACACCTCCTGACTTGCAGATTCAAAATGAAGATTAAAAGGTGGTCTAAAAATAAATTCCTTGTAGAAGTTCAAGGTTAAAGCACATGCAAAAAAGTTAACTTTTGAAGAGCTATATTTAAAAATTACATTTCTGTTTTGCACGTGCTGCCAATTATATGCACACGAATGCCATTCCAGATCAAGTTATTAAAGGAAAAGCGACAGTTGGTTTGTAGTTATTTGTGCTCTCTGTGTATGCTGAATAATCCCTCTGTGTATCTGTTGCTTGCTTCCTTATCCTTTGTTTTTACTGGCACTCATCCCTCTGTTTTAGCCCTAATCTGCTCCATGCTGTTCACATTTCACTCCGTCAAATGCTTGATTAAGTCAGTGCTTTAACTTGCTCCATTTGTCAGGTGATCCACATCAATGTGTATTTTCTTTATTTTCTATCCATATCCAGCATAATTTAGATTAGGTTTCAAGCTCGTCACCTCTGATCAGCTAGCTTCCTCTCAAGAGATATGGTAGTAAAGACTAGAAGCTATAAATTGGCGTGATTACGTTTCAGCTTTTGCCCAAAGCTAATAAGCTGTATTTTAATTGAATGGTATGGTCCATAAGGCTGTTACTGTCATCCCTTAGCTCTGTGAGAAAGACCATGCAGGTTGGCCTGGTGCTCTTCAATTTCTTATCAGTTTGCACACCAGTGGGGATTTCAGGTGGTAGCCATCCCTCCTCTCACGCCTTAACCTCTCCTTTAGTGGGAGGTCTCTCTGCATGTACCCTCTCTCACGAGCCAGCTTCTTGCCCTGTCCTCAACCTCTCCTCCAGTCATCCCATCCTTTCCACACTCATCTTTCTCCCCCTCATGAGGAAAGTGTGAAACATCACCTTCATCCATCATGTGTATACACACACACACCTCACATGTGCTAAAAATAAACCGCTATTAGTAGCAGTCTGAGTGAGGGGAAGTGGGAGTGGGGTTGGGGGCTAACTAGAAGTAACTGGTGAAGAGAGGAGAGAAATTATTTGCAATCTAGGGGCAAAAAGAGGAGAAACTGAGGATTCTTTTTTAATTGTTTGTGACAGAACCAGCAAATCATTTTAAATTAATAATGTGTGTGTGTGTGTGTGTGTGTGTGTGTGTGATGTACTTAAAAAATATGAAATAAATTGTAAAATAAGATATCAGAGGGTGAGTCAACAAGTGGCAACAGGAAGGAAGGAGGTGGCTGAGGGGAAGGTCCAGAAGATTTTGACTATTTTGGATTGACTGGTATTGGATGGCGTAATCCATCCAGCAAATGGTCCAGAGCTGGTAAGGAGGAAGACCTTTCCCTCTCTGAAATAATTAACATGAAGCAAGAGCTGTGCAAAATGATGACATTCACTTAGGGGTAAACCGAACAGGCCAATGGGTGGATCAGTGCCACATTATTTGTCACTTTCACTGATCAGCTTTCTCAGCAGGGCAACCTTTAATACACTGCCTTGAAGACCATATCCTCCATCCTTAGCATGGGACAAAACAAACAGATCAGGACCACTAGTGCAAATTACTATCACATCCTGCAAGGATGCAGGGCTGCAATTGATCACTTCTAGTAGTGACATGACAAAGAATTGACTTTAAATTTTTTCTCCTTACATACAAAGTCTTGAATAATCAGGCACCAGCCTATTTTAAAGACCTCATTGTACCATATTTTCCCAACAGAGCACTTTTTCTCAGAGTGCAGGCTTACTTGTAGTTCCTAGTGTTGCTAAAAGTAGAATGGGAGACAGAGCCTTCACACCTCTCTCTTGTGGAACCAGCTCCCAGTTTGTATTCATGGGACAGACACCCTCTCTACATTTAAGACTTAAAACTTTCCTTTGTGATAAAGTTCATAGTTAGGGCTGGATTGTTTGACCCTGAACCATCTCTTAGATATGCTACTGGGGGACTTTCCATAATGCAATGAACATTTCTTCTCTACCCACCTCTTTTCACTCCCATGCATTTATATGCCATTGCTGCTTGATATTAAATTCTGTCTTCTCTTACCCATAGTCTCTGTTGTCCTTGTCTCTTTATGCTCCCACCCCCAACCGGTCAAGGCAGATGGCTGCCCCTCTCTGAACCTGGTTCTGCCAGTCTCTTCCTGTTAAAAGGGAGTTCTTCCTTCCCACCTTTGCCAAGGGCTTGCACATAGGGGAGTGTCTGATTATTGGGGTTTTCTCTCTAATATTGTAGGGTCTTTACCTGACGATATAACTCACCTTGAGGTGACTTTTGTTGTGAATTTGTGCTATATAAATAAAATTTTATTAAATTTTAAATTAAATCAAAATCGGGCAGAAGTCGCAAAAGAAAGAGACAACCAATAAGCAGAAGTCTGCAGCAGTTACAATCCCTGAGAGAGGTGAAGGTGGCAGGTATGATCGGCAAGATTAGAAAGCAGTTTCTATCTTAATGTATTTTTAATATAATACACTTACATTGTTGCTATGATTAGTTATCTTTGTCATATGGGAAATTTTCTAAAAAGGCAGCTCTGTAACTAATAGGGTGAAACATCTATTGCTTTATTCTCACAGGAGCACTTGTACTGAAACAAGAATAATATATGCATAACCATGAATATTAAAAGTTAAGTGTATGAGTTAAATTTATGCATTACATAAATACAGTGAAGCTGTGTCTGTAAAAGCATATGTTTTAGCCACATCAATGACATACTTGGATGAAATACAAAGATGCTCACTCATGCTCAAGAGGAACAATCTCACTTTTATCCATTTTTCCTCTCCTAAGACACAAAGAAAACGACAGCAGCAGTTGTATTTATTTACTTCCTTCAATGTACTGTACCAGCTCAACTCAACTGAAAATTGAGTCTGTATTATCGGTATATTTATTGCAGTTCTGTTTTCTCCATACAACCCCATAACCTCGTAAATGTGTGGTTTTGCCTCTTCTAGTCTGTCCATTAACCTTCTCATGCTTACTTTTCCACTGATTTCTGTCTTTCCATGGTGTAGGTTAATAAATTATAACAGCGATTTATGCATGATTGTGTAGTGAAATGTGTTCTCAAATAAACTTTAATACTCAGCAGAATTCCTAAATGTCTGGGCTGTTATGCCTGATTTGAAGCAGTCGATCTGAAGGTTTTTTGTTTTGAGTCCATACCAATAACTACTGGTATTTTAGAGTTTTAGTGAAATTACACTTGTTTAGAGTCATAGTGCTTGCTATCAAAAGGATCGTATTGTTGGATTTATCTGCAATTAAAGGAATATTGGCCCATAAATGACAGAGTGACAGCATGTGCTGTTGAACCCTAGTGTAACCCCTCAGGGGAAATCCTAAGACAACTTTTATGGGACTTGAATCTCAGCAATAACAGAAAATGTCTACAAAAACCCTCTCAAATCTGACCCTGATATTATTATCTATTGACATGATCAGGAGCCTTCCCTCCTCCGGTGCAGAATTCTGTCGTCTGTCTCACTTCAATAACATAAAAGTTGGATGAACTGACCGTTCAGACTGAGGTTGCTTTAAAAAAACATCAGATACATATTTGATTTAGGACCACATATGAAAGTGGTCTGAATCCAATTTGAAAAAATCAGATTTGTGCTGTCCAGACTGTTATAAAAAAAAGTCAGATTTGGGCCACTTTAGCCTGCAATGTGAACATAGCCTTAGACTACACATATAGTCACAGGAAAGTGATTTGTGTTCTTTTAATGGAGGACATGATCAGCAGCTGTTTTTGTCAGTGACCATGCTGTCTAGGAACAAAGGGAGGTCAGTGGAGGGTGAAGTAGTTCAAAACATGCACTTTTAAAGTGGATGGGAATATTCACGTTAGAAACCAATAACTAATTGCATTATTTAGCAATGGGAATTGGGGAATTATTCTTTAAGAAAAATCAAAGAATATAAAAATGATCCTCAACACATATATCCCAACTTTAAGCAGAGACATGGCTCATGATTCATTTGTGCCCCAACAGACACTAAATAGACATACTGTACATACATGAAGTAAAGCAGCACACACAAGCCCTCATACATAAAGTTACATGATGCTTTGATTTGGAATTCAGATCATTTAATTAACACCTTAATGACTTGTTCTCACTTTTGCAGTTTTCAGGAGAAATTTTTAGGAGTATTTTGATAAATAATTAATTTTCTAATCAGCTCTTTCCAGCCAGCCCCTCAGTCATTAAAGGGTAACTAACTCAATGAAAGTGTATTTTCCATCCCTCGTTGACAAGTTCCCTTGGCAGGTGGATAAATTTACTGCTAACTATAGCTATCAGAGCAGTGAATAAATCTAAGCTAACTATAGCCTTTAAATGCCTCAGGGATCTCTCAGTTTCACTCGCACTGCTGCATGCACGGTGTGTACACCAGATTTTTTTGTACAAAATTAATTCCTGAGTTTAAATTGCATGCTTGTTTTGCAACCTTACAACACATTCATTGAAGAGCACTTCATAAATAGTACTATAGTAATCTATGCATTTTTATTAAACTAGATAATTGTCTTATGAACAAAGTATCATAATGATGCTGCATAAAGGCAGAATTTCATTTGTGGTTTGTTTTAGCACAATCTGATGTTGAAACTGCATTGAGGTGTTGTATTTTAAAATAGTTATGTTTTAAAGAATATATAGACTTGCATTTAAATTGATTAATTTTTTATTTTTATTAACCTGTTGAATAATTTGTTAACTAATGGAATAATGGAACACTATCTGGTGGGAAATATACATCAAAGAGATGTCCTCAATGTGATATAAGACCTAAGAGAAATTATTTAAAGACCCCCAAAGAATCTGTTTATTGTAATATAAGACAAAACATATGCAGTCACAGAACTAGTACATTTATCTGCATTTATGCTTAAAAATGTTTTTTATTGATCAAAGTCTCTGTCACATCAGTGAGAATGGAAAATAATCACAATCAGGCCTTCTGTGGTGATCACTTTACGTTTATTTGGCTCCAGTAAGAAAGCATAGTTCAGTCCGCCTTCAAGAATGACTGCATGTCCTGGAAATTGCTATGGCTGTGGTCAAAGTTTGGAAGACGTCTTTCTCTTCTGCTAACCAATATCAAGAAAGAAAGTTCAAGTTTTTAATCAATATATAAAATAGGGTTGGTGTAGAGGCATCACTACAGTGTATGTTATGTTTAATTTGCTGGATAATGTGAAATAATTTTAAAAAATTCTCTATTCCCATTTTGGCTCATTTAAGGGAATACTTAATTGGATTTATTCAATCCCTCCTCTAGCCACTCTGCTGTTTTCTTTCTTTGTCCCTGCATGACACTTTCTGTAATAGACAGCAGTGGATGGGAACAAAGGGTGCACTTCAGGGCTATCCACCAGGGAGGCTGGTGGTCAGAGGTACTAAAAGTCTGATGGACCCCAGCTGGGACAGAGCTGTCGCTTCCACTCAGCCATCCGGGCATGAGGAGGGTAGACCTCAGACAGAGACGACCTTGAGAGACTCTGCTGCTGACCTCTAGTTGATATGACAGAGAGAGAGAGAGAGAGAGAGAGAGAGAGAGACGGTGAAAAGAGGCCAAGAAGGGTAGAGTGAATGGACAGAAGGTAGAGAGCTAGAACTGGAGGTAGCTTGAAGTGGGGCAGAAGAAAAAGATTTCAGTTTGGCAGTTTGCTGAAGTGACACAAAAAGCTTAAAAGTTATATGCTAGTATAAATAATTTTTATATTTTTTATTGTTTTTGCACAAATATTTAAAACTCAAACATAACTTTTCTCTCTTTATTCCAACACCGTTATCTGTCTCTGTCCTTAGACTTTGTGATTCATTTATTTTAGCATCAGCTGGTAATAATCAATTTCCCAGCATGCCAGGGAACATTAACATTTCGAGCAAAGCATGTTCACTAAACAGGGTCATCTCAAAGTGTTTCACACACTAATAATTCCAGATAATTCAGATAAAGGATGCCACTATCATAAACAAATTGTTGTTCATATTAGTGTTGTTTATATTAGTGGTTACTTTTTGATTCATTTAAAAAGTCTAACAATCCTTGATCCCTTTGGATAAATAATGGTAAAAAAATAATACTGAAATCCAAAAATACATTTATAAATAACTAAAAGACAAATAAATATATCTTACTCTGTTAAGAGACTTCACCACCACTGTTCTTGACTGACAGTGCTCAATGTCTCTTCTCTCTATCACTGTAAATGTCTCACTTGCCTGTCATTTTCTCAAGTGGCACTTGTCTGTCATCTTTTTGCTCTGCATCAATTTGATGTCTGTCAGTCAATTGTGTATGTGTGTGTTTGGGTGCTTTTAGGTGGTTGTCTCATAGCTTTAAGTGATATTTTCAGGGCTTAGTATAAAAAGGTGATAACATGAAGACAATCTCCAGCACAGCTTTGCCTAACATTTGTCTGGACTCATACTACACTCATAGACAAACACTCAAAAACAAACAATACCAAAAAATCTTTTTAATTATTTTTGGGGTTTTTTGGGAAAGTACAATCATTTTTTTGTGTGTGTATAAATAACCTGTTCTTTTATTACATGTTGGAGCTACGTCAGTGTAGTGGGTAAAAGTTCAATATTTGCTCTGTAAAACAACAAAAGATGATCACATTGAAAAGTGATTGGCTGACTGCAGCTTTGTCTTCATGTTGAAGGTGAAAGCTAAACTCATTCAAATCTTGTTCATATAGAAATATATACGCTACTCATAAAAAGTTAAGGATACTGTATTTGGCTTTCGGGTGAATTTTCAGGATGCACCTAAAATGCACTATAACCTTTACAGGTGAACTTAATTTAACCTTCTCTACACTTTTGAATGCACATGTCCAACTGTTCAGTGTTTCAGTACTTTTTGCATAACTTGCTGTTCTCTAACAAGG
>VUQH01002987.1:0-12915 GCA_015106775.1 Etroplus canarensis
AAAACGATTAGAAAGGCGCAAACAATCAGAAGAGAGGGTAAGTAAACAAGAAAGTAAAACTAAAATGAGATAACACAGAAAACTAGATTTCACAATAAAACAGGAAATGACCAAAAGACAACTTACAGGCTAACACCAAACAAGAAGTAGGTGATGAGGATACACAGAGGCCACAAGCACATACGTGAGACGGAGGGAACAGAGACTAGGAGACGCTGTGGAGACTAGAATAATAATGAAATCAAGACAAGAACCGAAATACAATATCACAAAAACTAAAACAGATATCTAGAATAACCATAAGTCAAAACAAGAACCCTAAGAACTCATAAACAACAGCAAAAAATTCCAAACAGGAACCAGAATTCAAAAACACCACTAGAACTAAACATGGCTCGAATTAAGGAATCAAGACAGAAATCCATAACTCAATAGTTTTAAACAAGAATCCAAAACTTAAAAAAAAAAACACCATGGTGCCATGGCAGAGAGAGAGAGAGGGCTTAGCAGCAGTAACCAAGGCAATGACTGTTTTCCTTGTTCAACTTTAAATATGCTAACCATTAAGTTAAGATGTGTGTTTCTAAAATATGGTCTGAGGTAGCAAATGTTGATGAATCTGAAGAATTCTGTGTAAAAAGTTTGCATGCATAAATTAAGCAGAGATTTTGGGTCATTCACTATTTGTGAATAAGGACCATTGAGTTTTCAGTAGTGTCAAACACACATGATGGGTTGGTAATAAAAATAATATGTCAAGGAATACAACTTCATACAACACAGGGAAATTAAATCACTCAGATGAAGATCAAACTTGACAAATGAGACAGGACTGGACGGCTTCTATAGCAATGCATGCACACGTCTGGAATGTCTCTATGTTTGCAAATAGTGTTTGCTGTCCCACTGTGCTGTGGACCTCTGTGGCAGAGAAACCACTCAGTTTCTTAGTGGTCCTGCAGGGCTGCTTTTGTCTATAGCATAATTTTCTTCCTCGCCTACGCCTTTTTTTCGACAGTAAAAGTGCTTGGTGTGACTGCACAACTCATCAGAGGCTGACAATGTAGGTTGTAGCCTGGTGGAGCAGGGCAGTACCTTGCTTGTCGATATATACTGTAGGTACTGTGTGCACTGTAAATAAAAAATACACACACAAACCTCTGTATCCCTTTAAGGTTGTGTAAGTAAAGGTGCAGCTGCCTTTGTGGGTCTCTATGAATAGCAAGGCAGCTGAAGTCAAAGAGGTGCAACACATGCTGAGATGTTAAGAGCTGCTGCTGATGAGGATTATTCTAAAGAAGGTTTAGAGAAAGTGGGTGGGCACATGAATAAATAACTTGTTTGTATTTTTTCAATAAAGGGGCTAGTGTTTTTTCTGAAACCCCTCCTGGTGGAAGAACTATGAAAAGCCTAATCGAAAACAGAGCTCTGAGAACCAGAGTTGGCATTTCCCCTCATCTCAAAATGATCACATGCCACTTTCAATTTTTTGTCTCCACTTTGTATATCATCTCTCACCTCAGCTGGATCAAGCTGGAGGTCTGGCATCAGACATCTTTATAATGAGGAGAAAATGAGAGGAGCGGAAGCTATGAAAGGAAATATCCCTTCAAATGTGCCCCTTTCTTCTTTCCCTGGCCTCCACTCCCTCCTTTCTGTCCCCACTCCAACCTCTCAACCTCTATTCCCGGGCTACACACCAAGCTGGGCCCTCCATGGAGATCAGGAAGCTGGTCTGGGAACTGGGAGCCTGCTGTCTCCAAGCCAAAGGCAAGTGGGTATGAGATGTCTGCCTAAGAGGACGTGGCCACTTTCTCAACTATGAGCCAGAGTCAAACTGACAACCATATTCAAGAGACCTGGGGGAAATTACAAAGTCTGAAAACCCTGAGTGCACAGGGGCACAACATGAAAATCAGCACCCAGTGGTTAAGCATAATAACACACATTGTGCTCACTGGCCCCTTCATATGGGAAATAATCAAAAAATCTCAATCTGGCACACAGAAAATCTGGGAAAGATTTCTTGGGTTTATGAGTCTTTGGGGAGAATTGGTAAACCACAATGCAGAACTGTAAGAATTCAAGTATTGCAAAGTCTTATGCCGTGATTACAAATGTAAATTATCATATGTTGTTGCCTCCCATATGTTTTATACATAGTGACGAAATATGCTGTTCATAAAAGTTGTGTGAACGTATTTACTTCTTTTGGTGTCGATGCAAGATGTCAAATACCGCTCAAACTTCTTTACGCAGAGGAGTTGCCTTACTGACGTTATTCACTGCTTATCCAGTGTAAAATAATACTGTATGTAATGTGAAGATTTTGTAATTGTTACTGTGGCATTTTCTTTTCTTGGATCCCACAAAAATGTGCATTTTGCCTGAGGGAGGGAGAGCCTATTTTGGCACGAAAATCCAGTAATCCACTGCCAGTTTGATCTGAAAATTAGAAACTTGTGAGAAGTCTTTGTGGCTGTCTGATTAGCAGAGGGAACAAAGGTGTTTTTATTTTCTAAACTGTGATTCAGTGAAAAAAGAGCATTATGTGGATTCTGTAACAAGCAGCTAAATGAAGCAACCTATGGTTGTGCTGGTTTTATATAATTGAAAACATTCTATTCACTTGCATTCTTGTGGCTACAAAGAGGCTTGTTTTAAAAGGCTAACCTTTCTCTTTTTGTCCTGTTTGTCTTATATGTGAGTTATGGTAGAGGGATGATTTAATCGTTTCCTCTCTGTTCTCACCCTGCAAGCCCCTTTAGGATGTTTTTAACCACACTGTCATTGCCGAATGTCTCAGGCATTGGTTTTGTGCTGAGAAATTGTTTAAGTGCTGCTAGACATGGTTTTTGTGTTTGGTCCAAGGGGTTTCCAAAAAAACATGTTTCGGATTTAAGTTTTAACTGTAAATGTAAGCCCTGTGGGATTACTGGTTTGATTTAGAAATAGCCCTCAGATGTATACTCATGACATGTGCAGATGATTTTAAAAATCATTCACATAACAAAAAAAGATTATGACATTCAAGGCTCTAACAATTTGTGTTATGGTTTTTGGTTTTTTTCACAGACTCATTACTTTTTTCCATACTGGGTTGTGGTCATTTAGTCAAAAATTCAAGTCCTATGCATTTTAATGAAGACTTCTTTGACCTCGATGGAAAATGTCATGAGGTCAAGGAAAGATGTGAAGGAGAATTTATGAAGACTTAGGAAAAGACAACAGTAGTCTTTAGAGAATCCGACTGTGTTTACACAAGCCTACTTATAGTCACGTCAAAATGAAAGTCTTCACAGGACTCTATGTATTCCTGTGAAAAACGTAGTACACCACTGTTCCACAGGAATTAAAAGAGCAAGTAGCAACCAGGTGCTACCGAACAAATGCACTAGATTACTTGATCATCAGCAAGAGTGACAACCTTAGTGAAAGTAGAACTTCTGACAGTTTGACAAAACTACAAATGCCACTAGGAAACAAATTCACCCAAAGGTTAGACAGAATCATGCTCAGAGAAAGTGTTTTAGAACAGTTGGACCTGGGCACCTTACAGTCATTGCTTGACTACAAACTCCTTTGTATATCAAAGTATTCTTGAGTCAAAGGTGAGGCTGTCTGTCTGACAACTAAAACTTGCCCAAACTGGGTCATACAACCAAGCAGTGATCCCAAGTGTACCAACAAATCTACAATGGAATGGCTGACAAAGGAAAAGAATCAAGGTGTTGCAACTGCCCAGTCAAAGTCCAGGCTGCAACCCAAATGAAATGCTGTAGTGTGATCTTAAGACAGCTGTGCATAAATGAATACCTGCAAACCTCAATGAACTGAGACAGTGGTGTAAAGAAGAATGGACCAAAATTCTTTCACAGTGATATGAGAGACTGATAAAGTCGCCCAGAAAATGATTGCTTCAGTTTATTGCTGCTATAGGTGATTCTACACATGAATGCATAGATTAACTTTCTTTTTCATATGACTAATTTATAAAGTGATGGCAGCTATTACTGACCAGTGTGTACCATGGTGAAACATTTGGTACTTCACTGACAGCAGTCTTACAGGTGTCCCTGTTGTGTAGTGGGTTAAACATTTGCCTTACAAGTGAAAGGTCCCCAGTTCAATCCCAGGCAGGGACAAAAGCCCCTCTCCCCATAGGGGGTTGTGTCAAGAAAGGCATCATTTGCCTGTAAGGTTTTTACATTTTAAAAATTCTGCTTTAAAAGTAAGTGACGCTTGTGTTGTGTTTGCCATGACTGCCTCCTTTTCTGTGAAATGAACCTTTACCAACTGAATTCTAATAACGCTTTATTCAACTTCCACTTAAAGATTTAGCTAACATAATTTTTTCACTTCCTCTGCCACTGTAAGCATTTAGCTAAGCACATTTGGTTTTTGATTCAGCATTTTGTGGTATTGATTTAAGGTTACACTGCAAAATAGTAATGGTGAGCAAATCTTCAAAAATTCAAAAAATCCATGTTGCTCACTATAGCTAATGGCAACTAGCGCTGACTTGTGCTTTCAGCAACGGTAAATCCTTTTGATAAGTAACTATTTATGATAAGGCACAATTGACCAAGTGCATTTTTGACTGAATTTACAATGCATAATTATACATGTCTCTCCATTGACATGTTTAGCTAGGCTGAACAGGCTTACTTAGCTTATGATCAAAACTAGTCACGAGCTGAAACTGCCAAAGATTGAGCAACGTGACAAGCCCTAGTAGTCAGCATTTTACCATATAATACTATGCTGCTGAACAATTTTTGTTAGTCAGAAATCTGTTTTTCACCAAAATTTGTTGAAACACAGTATGTGCAGAGTTTTTTATGAGTCTATATTCACTTGGAAGAGAGACAGCAAGTTAAAATGCTGACTTGAAAGCTCAAGAGTTCCTTTTCTTTTGCGCCCAGTCTTACCCAAACCAGGTCAGATAATCCAGGGAGTGGAAGTTGGCTAGAAAAGCAAAGAAATAGCTGATTTGGTTATGCTAACCTTTAGTGGGATCTTGTTCTCAGTTCCTTGCTGCAGGGCTTTGTGGGCTCAGCAGAGATAAGCTGATGAGCTTCACTTTCCTTGGTAAAAAAAAACGCTTTCCTAAGAGATCGTTCCAACACACTCAATTTATATACTGCCAAGCACGGGAGTGGGTGGCCTTTTACAACTGTACCATCAAAATGATTTGAAAGCTGTATATATAAAGAGCAATAGCTACACATTACTGCTTTAACTGGCACTCTTAATTCTCATTGTTGATAAGTACAGCCTACTGCATTATTCTTACTCTAATTTTTTCCCCTTTGCAGTCACAAAAATGGATGGATTGTCCCATCTTCCTGTGAACTGACAGCTGCTCCCTCATTTCCTCTGTGGCCTTGCTTACCAGAAAGCTATAATCAGTTTTGACTGGACAATATCAATCCAAAGTGCAAAATGAGGGTAAGGTGTCATGGCTGTGTTATGACAAAGATATTAAAGAAATCTGTCTTCATCTTTATCAAGGAAGAATTGCCAGCCTTGCATGCCTTTCCTTTTATAGAATATTGAAGGATGATTGATGAATATGAGAGTCTTGACACACACTCATAAAGAAGAAAAAGGAGAAAATCTGTTTTTTTTTTCTGTTGAAATAATATAGTGTTTCCAAAAGTGATCTGAAGTTCACGTAATATGTGCTGACATAAACTTTCAGATAGCTGAAGCAACAAAAGCCCATTTCAGGAGAGAGTCACTGAATCTGAAATAAATAAGTAAGTGAATAACTTGTAACACAGAGGTTTCTCTCTATTTTTGGAATACATTAACATTTTTTTCACAATGCAAAAGCTTCAGCAGTTTGACTATACAGAGATCAGTGGCATATTTCACAAAAGGATGACTAGATCTATAATTTACAGTCTTCTGCACTCTTCTGCAAGGACAGCAGCAACACAACAAATCTATTTCTGTCATATATGTACTAATACATAATTCAGCAGTTAATGCCTACTGTATCCACTAGAACAACAGGAAAAGAGCCTTCTAAAGAATGAAGACAGAGACAGAAAAGTAAGAAGGATCAGATCACCGCATTATGAATCATTACAGATTGATAGACTGGTGCAAGAGGAAACTGGAATTAGGCCTTGAGACGTGGCCTGTCAGACTGGAATCTTGAGCTACCATGACTGTAGAACTATTTGAATGTTCCTAATATTTCAAAGCTTCTTACTCAATGAGAATGACATCCAGGGACAAGCGCAGGCATCGTGAAGTCTTCAGAAGAGATTACCACATTAAATACTTGATCTGCAGTAAGGCTAAAACCAAAAGTTAAATCCCTTCCCAAGCATGTGCACAAAACAGAGCAAAGTAAAATGCTTGATTCGGTTCAGGGAAGCAGCAGCACTGACATTATCCTAAATACTACTACTGTCTTTTAGTTTTACTGCCAAATCAATGGTCTGTTTGCTCCATATCCCCATGCTGACCTTCAATTTTTCCATCCATTTTCTTAATCACTTATCCATTTTATGGTCATGGGGGGCTGGAGCCTATCCCAGTTATCATGAGGTGAAAGGCAGGTATACGCTGGATAGGCTACTAGTCTATCAAAGGGCTTACCATTCACACCTGTGGCCAATTTAGATTCATTAGTTAACCTAACATGCATGTCTTTGGACTGTGGGAAGAAGCTGGAGAGAACATGCACGGAAGCAACCAACCAGCTGGTGGATTTAAACCCAGGACCTTCTTGCTGTTAGGTGACAGTGCTAACCACTGTATCACCGTGCCCTACAATCTCTAACCTGTATGTGTATAAATTAATTGTTAGAGGCTCAGAGCACTGTTTGAGCTTAAGAACCAATAAAGTTTTATTTTTTTTTGCTTTGCATGTTGCTGTAATTTTAGAGAGTGCCTTTTAGCCTTGAGAATGAATGAAGGTGCTTTTTTGTATTTGGGTCATGAAAGTAGAACAGTATTCATAATTATGTAATGTATTGCAAAAAAATCATTTTAGAGAGTGTCTTAACTGCATCATTACCTTTTCCATGGTAATTCTCTAAGGTTATCTGCCCCCGAGTTATACTTGTTTTGTGTAAACAGTTGAAGGAGGTTGTTATATCATTTAGCTTTACACAAGATTTACAACAACCAAAGATTTCAAATCTTTAAATGATATATTACTTTATATTATTTCATTATCTTCACCATGCCATAGCAGTAAAATCTTCTTAGAAGCTGTGATTATACTTAATAGATTGCGATTTATTATACTCGTTGACCCTCTGCTGGAAAGTGCAACTCCACTCGCATCATGGTAAACCACATGACCCTTGGATGTAACTTCAACATACAGAATGAGGAACTTTCCAAACCACCCACAAACATTACACAGGGACAGAGCAAGAAGTGCCAAAAAGAGCAGTTTTAATACAGACTGCAGGTTGACCCCTTTCCAAAACTGGAAAATCCAACAGACCACAAGAAAATTGGGATTTAATGAGGCTATAATGCAATATTATTCCAAGATCATTAGTGATCAAGATAGGTATTTCATCAATTTAATACCTGACAATCCAAGAGGCTTATTATTTATTTTCTAGTTTAACTCTTTTTTAAATGTGTAGTTCTGCTTTACTTGTGCAACATCAGGAGTAAATGTAGGTGGCCTCCTGGAGTCTGGTAGCTTTGAAGAATTTATGAGTAAACCCAAATAAGATGAAAGTTGTGTGGCTGTATAAAGGTAAGCTTTTGGTTTCTGTTAATCCAAGAAGAATTTCCTGTGGAGCATCCATCCATCCATCCTCTTCTACTTGTCCATTTCCAGGTCACTGGAGGAGGCTGGTGCCTATCCCAGCTTTTATAAGGTGAAGACCTTCATGTAAATGAGTTTACACATTATTTAATATCTAATTTCACATAGCTGATTTTAATCCTTTACCACTACTAGATCAGTTTCAAAAAGTTTTATTTGAAAGACTAAGTAAAATTTTGCTCCAGACTGATCTTTTAGCTTTTTTGATCCAAATAAATAGTTTGATCACAGAGATAATTAAAGCTGCATAAACAGACACTATATAATAGTTCTTCCTTAGATAAAGCAATATTCAATCAATACCACACACTCTGAATTTATTTTAAATTCTTAACTTTTCCATTTCAGCATCTCCACTTACTTATTACAGTAAATGAATAGCAGTTACTAGCAGGACTGAGACAGGAAATAATCCAATATTTATGAAAAATATGCAAAGACGCAAAGTGTATTTTAAGATATTATGTAAAGATGTAAAGATAATGCGAGCTATGAGTTCTTTCTACAGCTTCATGCTTCAAAAAATCTAATAAGTTCTCTGAAGTTTCTGAGAATTTCTTGCTCTATTTCCTCACCTACAGTCTGGCCTTCTACTGTTCATCTTATTTAAATGGGGCTATAAGGGACACAAATACATGGGAACTTGCTGAAGGGGCGCCTCCAGCTGCAGAGAAGAGCTGCCACTAAGGTGCAATTACTCTACTGGAGAGCTTTAGAACTTTGACTTCAGTCAGATGCTAAGGTGTTTGATGAGACTTCAAACAAGTTCCAGTGAAAACTTTGCAAATGTGATGATTCTCAGACTGTTTTTTCCATGAAACACAGGAGGGACACGATGAGGGTGGCATGGCTACACAGATGGTTTGTGTCATTTGTTTCCATCTAACCGTCTTGCCCATTACATGCATTTTCACTGAAATCTAAAAATCACCGCTCTCTTCCTTCTAACTTAAAACACAAGCTGACCATTCTTTTAGTTCCAGTCATCCAAGAGTAGTGCTCTGCTATTTACTTAATGCCACAGATGTTGCTTATTTCCTCTTTTTTTTTTTAGAACTCTTCCAACTTCACCAGTGGCAACAAACTCCTGCTTCATCCTCAGTTGTTGAGCCGCTGTTAAACAGTTATGAGGTAATTTGTCTGAACTCACTTTGAGATTGGTTTTGGTACCTCTTAGAGAACTTCGGGGATGAAGAGTATACCTCTATTTCACCATATTCAGCTTGCCTGGCTGAGCCCAGATGTCTTCAGGTTGGAATGATGGGAACAATAAATGAATTAAAGGTAAATTCACAGATATTGAAACAAGCCCACACAGTCAGCCAGGGGCTTGTATAAAAATACTCCAGCAAGACACTCATGGCAACATTTCTGCTGTATTTGAGAATTCAATATTACACTCACACACGTTGTGTGATAGCACCCGGAGGCTATGACATGTTGGAAAGCTCATTAATAACCAACTTGCAGTCACTGTGATAGATTTCAGTGGAAAGACAAGGAGAAGTCTCAGTCACTGTATTAGTGTGCTATGGAAACTTTATGTCTGTCCATCCTGTGTCTAGGTTCAGAGTTAACCCTTTCCTTCATTATAAATGACCTGACAACTAATGGCACAGTGTGACTGTGCACAAACATGACATGGCTTATCAGGAGGGGCACAAGGACCACCTCGAGGCAGATGGTAATTCTGTTAACATCTGCGTCAGGCTGCCCCTGCTGTAAAATATATTTTCCTTCTAGGCCTTAGACATGACTGTTCAGGAGCATTAACATGCCATGTAATCACACTGTGCCTGTGAATGCCATTAGCCTCTCTTTGAAATATTTAGAGAGGGAGGAAGCAGGTTTTAGTTTTTAAAAACAGGTGTGCGCTCATTTACTCCTTCCTGTTAAAAAAAACCCCGCAATGTGACCCTCCTCTTTGTAATACACATAAAATCAATCACAGGAATAAGTCAGAAAACAGCAATGCTGCACTGTTTCTCATTTATGGATCCTGAGCTGAGATCTTAATCAAACAGAAGCAGTCATATACAGTACAGAATATGAAACAATCTGTGATTCTATACTAATGAGCCGTGAAAAAGAGCGTATTCCTCTAAGGTTTGACCTTAATTTATCAAGTAAATGCTGTTTTTAGCAAAACAGGTCTCAGAAGAACTGACCTAGTAATCTTCAGCCTTTTCCTTTCCTTTCCTTTCCTTTCCTTTCCTTTCCTTTCCTTTCCTTTCCTTTCCTTTCCTTTCCTGCTGTTCATGTATTCCACAAACGAAACAAACTTTCCTTCTCACACTGGACCAGTTCTCTCTTCTGTTGGATCAAAATTTACGATGCTGAGGTGCAGCAGGGGTGCTTTCCCTGAGTACTAAAGGGAAAACGGTGGAAAGGGCATTTTTGCGAGCTGTCCTCTGACACGCCACCCACACAGTCCTAAGAAGGGTGCTATCCTCCCCCATAAATCACTGAGGTCATTAAATCACACCCCAGACACTCTTCTGCCCTTTCTCATCACAGTGGTTTCTCTTCATCTTTATTCAATTAGGGAGATTAATGGCCCAAGATACAGTGCCCAGGTTGATGTTCTGTTATGGAAGACATGGCTGAAATGTCACAGTGTGAGGGGCACACATTTTGAAAAGATGGGCAGGGGACACTCATTTGCCCTGGACACCATCATTATAAGCCACTGAGGGAGCTCTTTATCACTGTATTTTGATCAACCTGTTGCAATATTAATGTTATGCAATGGTTTTCTGTCCTTTTGTGTTGTTTTGCCCATTTAAACCCAGGATTCGGTTAGTAAGATCTCTTTTTCTTTAATGGCAGACTGAAACTTCGGCCCTCACCAGCACAGAGAGTGAAACCTCATCACAGCATTATGGATTGCAATCATGCTTTAAGTGCGCCTCACTAACTATGTGCAGTGCTCTGTGAAGCTTTAATAGACCAGAAGACATGGAGCTCACTCAGCAAGTCAGCAAGATCTGCCAGACCCCACAGTATTTCCCTACAATAGAAAAAGGAAATGGAACAGGGATTGACCAGTGCTTCATCTGTCAAACAGTGGACCACATCTGAATAGAAGCCCTGGGCAAACCCTTTGAAGGCTTCTTGTTAGTCTTTCTCCAAGAACTGCCAGTGAAATGTAAATTAGTTGGTCAAAGAACCCCTGTTGGAGAAGAAATATGAAAATGTTAAAAGGAAAGACATGAAGTGAAAGGAACCCTCAGTTTCCTAATATATTGTTGTGTTACTAAGGAGAGCAGTGCATCAGAAGGGCATTTCATCATGATTTTGTCTAAATATAGATTTAAAATGCATATTTATTACAGGTCTAGCTGTAATGGTCTGGATTTTGATGAGAAGCTACAGTTGAAGGACTGTAATGGTAGAATTAAACCTTTCATTTCACATCAAATGATTTTTTTCAGCCAGCCATGTCGCCGCGCAGCGCCTGACATGTACATGATACACTGAAGGAAGAGAAAACAGGATTTTTGAGGATGAATCACTAATGCTTAGTTGCATGAGAGCGGCTACTGTTTATTGTTTTCAGCCATGCTTTTGGCAGGGATCCAGAGATTGTAAATCTGCCTGCTGTCGGTCACTCAGTTGGTCCATCAGACATTTATGACTCAGAGAGGGTGACTCTTACTCACTTTGGAGATCCTCAATGCCACCATGGGGCTGTCATTTGTGGTTTGGATTGAAGCAACTATAGTACATATGTTATAGCCATAACATTTCGTGCAAACAAAACTTCCCTGATCTCAATTTGTCTTTGGTATTTATATTTAATATTCTAATATTTGAACAACTGATTACAGCCTGAACTCTACACACTGACTGAGGTAAAGATTAACCACAAGCATGTGAGCATTTAAAATGAAGCTGTTGTAACTGTGTGTGAACAAACCCAAACGCAGGACGCAGGAGTAAAAGATTTCAGAGACTTTATTGAGAGCTGACGCCGCGGAAGACTTGGTGAGTGACGATTTGGGCGGTTTCCAGGGCTGACGGCAGCTTAGGCAGGGCGACGAAGTGAGCTGCTTTAAAGAAGTGGTCAATAATGGTTAAGATGACTGTGCTACCTTCGGATGGCGGCAGGCCGGTAATGAAGTCCATGGAGATGTGAGACCAGGGCCGACCAGGAATAGGCAGAGGACGAAGCTCTCCGACCGAGGGAGAGGAGGAGGTCTTGCCCCGGGCGCAGGCTGGGCAGGCGGTGACGTATTCTCGTACATCTTGGATGGCCACCAAAACAGACGCTGGAGGAAAGAGGCAGTGCGTGTGCTGCCGGGGTGACAGGTGAACTTGGCGGTGTGCCCCCAGTGGATTACCTTGCCTCTGACTGACGTGGGTACGTAGAGCCAGTTGGGGGGTCCGGTGCCCGGGTCCGGTTCATTCTGAGTGTTCCGAACGAGCGTTTCTATCTCCCAGGTGAGGGATCCCACGATACAGGTGGACGGTCATGGTCTGGAGAATCAGAGGGTGAGAACTGGCGGGAGAGCACGTCCGGCTTAACATTGCGGGAACCAGGCCGGTAAGTAATGTTAAAGTTGAAACGAGTAAAGAAAAGTGCCCACCTGGCTTGACGTGGGTTGAGTGGCTTGGCCGCACTGAGATAAGCGAGGTTCTTGTGATCAGTCCAGATGAGAAACGGATGTTCAGCGCTCTCCAGCCAGTGTCTCCACTCCTCCAGAGCCAGTTTGATTGCGAGCAGCTCCTTGTCACCAACAGTGTAATTTTGCTCTGCGGGGGAGAGGCGACGAGAGAAGAAAGCACAAGGATACAATTTTTCATTTACCTTCTGGTAGAGTACGGCACCCACTCCGGTGTCCGAGGCATCCACTTCGACAATGAATGGCAGGGTGACATCAGGTTGAGAGAGAAAGGGCGCGGAGGTGAAGAGTGTCTTCAGATGGTCGAAGACTTGCTGGGCTGCATTGGTCCACTGGAAGGTCCACTTGGTTGAGGTGAGTGACGTGAGTGGTAAGGCGACCTTACTGAAATCCCTGATGAACCTTCTGTAGAAATTGGCAAACCCAAGAAACTGTTGCAATTGCTTGCGGGAACCAGGTACGGGCCAGTTGACCACCGAC
>VUQH01002991.1:1640-19403 GCA_015106775.1 Etroplus canarensis
TTTAAATTATGAGTCAGGAAAAAAAAAAAACAAAAAACAAAAACACATTTAATTCAGGTACATTATCTATGTACATGCACATGTCTAAAACTGTACCACAGTGAGCGCAGTTCAGGTGTGTTGAGAATAGTTGCTGCAATTCTGGCACCATTCATTGGTGGATTGGAGTAAATGGGCCTGATGAGGATCTTAAGCTGAGACTCCACCCTCTTTGCCTCCTCTGCATCTTTGCACACTACGCTGAAGCCTCCAACACGTTCACCTGTCAACAGCAACATGCACACACAGTTACACTGAGACAGCTGGTAATCTCAAAACACTGGTGGATTTAAACTCATCTGTTATGAAGAGTGCATCACTGTCTAAAACTCAAACGAGTTTGAAATCATATAAGCTTATTATTATTAGCCAAAATAGGCAGGCATTTGTAAAATATGAAACATGCAAGATTTTCTTTAGTAAAACTTTCACCTCCAGGAAATGCTAAGAAATTTCAGTAATATGACGGAGTTTAATCTTAGCATTTTTTTACATGCTTTTTTCATTATAAAAACTACCAACTTCACTGATCTCACACCCTTACAAACTGATTAAGGTCAAATTATAAGTTATGAACAATTCAGCTGATGAATATGATGAGATAAGATTCTGATGATTGGCAAGGGAAAAGCCTTTTCTACAATTAAGATGTACTTGGCTGCCATTTCTGCTTGTCATGTGGGGTTCAGGGATAAAACAGCTGCCAACACTCCTTAGCTTGCCGTTTTACGAAAGGGGCCCAGAGGCTCCTGCCTGTTTCCAGAACCCAGATACCCCGATGAGAGGGGTGCTCATGTCCCCCATTTGAACCTCGTCAGGCGGTGGATTTAAAACATCTCTTTGAAGACAGTGCTGTTGCTGGCTTCAGCTTCTTCTAAGCAGGTCAGTGACATTTATGCACCGTCAGCACACCCTTCATGCAGGGCTGGTCAGAGCAGCGCTGAAGCCCAACCTGGAGCCAGGTAGCCCAACTACCAGACTCCTGGTAGTTTCTAATATGCCATTACTGCCAGAAGGTGGCAGTGATGCACCTGTTTGCAAGCCACCATTAAACATAACAAATGGCAGTCCCATACAAAACTAATCACTACTGCATGTGTTGAACTGTTCAAATAAATGCTATTTGAGTATCCTTGTTTTCTCACTGGGTGGTGCCAAAAACAAATTTTTTTCATATCAGTACAGTACTCTGTTAATATCCATTTAAGAAGAGTCTGCACTGATTACTGACTGACCATAGAGTCCCATGTTCTTGGCGAAGGACTGGGACAGCACAATGTTGTGGCCCTGTTCAATGAAGTGGCGGACAGCCCAGGCATCACGATCAATGTCGCCACTGGCAAAGCCCTGATAGGCCATGTCGAAGAACACGAGCAGGTTCCTTTTCTATAAAGGTGAGTAAAGGAAAAAGGGGGTGTGAAAGGCGACACAGAACCAAATAGTTATTGTTTCAAGTGATAGTAATTAAATATGCAGTTTATCAATTGAGACTTTTGAACTGTTAAAGTCCTTCTGAGATAAAAGCAAAAACCATTCATCATCATTTTACAGAACCTTACTGATAATGATGCGTCCTCACCTTCACAATGTCAGCAATCTCTTTCCACTGCTCTGGCTTGGGGTCCACACCGGTGGGGTTGTGAGCACATGCATGCAGCACAATCACACTCTGCTCTGGGATTTTCTGTGACATAAACAAGGGTTTCAGTTTTTCCCCATCCTAAAAAACCCCCCCAAACTACAGACCTGAGTGTTTGCACTGCAGCATCACTCCCAGACTATTAACTTGTTCACTCACAATGAACAAAGTGGTGCTTTCTCACCACTAAATAAAGGACCAGGTTCCACAGGAGCCCTTATCCACCTTAATCAACAAACAATAGGGGTAACCTAACTACATCCACTTTTCAGACATTTATTTAAACATACAGTGAAGTATATGTAACATGGGGGATTTTGAAACTTGACATGTACTTAAGACCTCAAGAATATCAATTCCTTTTTAGTAAGTAGAGAGTAAAGTTGGGATGTTGGCATTTTAACAACCAGAATCTAGTACTGAATTTAACGGTCAGTCTCTGAATGAACATGTGTTTTAGCAACTTTAGCCAGAACTGCAAATTTTAGAGTCTCAATTTATCCACAGAAAGGATTATGCCAGAGATGCTCAGTAAAAACAGCATACACTTGAATATCACAGCATCACAATTTAAGCAATTTTCACCCCAGGGATTAATAAAATATTCAGATTCTGATTTGATGAAATGCTGATTCAATATACATTTACACACTGAAATTACAGCTCTAATCCTGACAGATCATTTTCTAATAGCTGCTTGCTCCAAATACTAAGAGACCTAAACAAATTATTTAATCTGCTGCAGATCATTTTAAAAGCAACAGTGCCACAGAAAAGTGGGAAGCCACTACACTCACCTTTGCACTGGTGTAGCTGCTTTGCCACACAGTGCACAGTGTAAATTTCCTTCAACCCTAAAAAGCCTGATAAAATCTGGGTTGTAAACAAGTGGGACAAGATCAAAGTTCTCTCTGGTGGCCGTTGCATAGACACATTGGTTGGTTAGGCAATTGGCTGAACCTTTTCTGCACACAATTTCCCTGCAACTCTCCATAAATACAAAAAAGAAAACTGAGAATAAAGAAACACCTTTTTATCAACACATTACACTTAAACTCAAATCTAACCTCAGTTCTCCAAAAGGAAATGTAGATGAACATTTGGAAAATGTTAGTTATTCATTTTTCCCGGTTCTGCCCTTCACTCATGTCTTACAGAAATGTCCTCGAGAGCTCCTTTGAAGTCAAAGCCACAGGTGGAGGGGTCATAGTATCTGTAAGCTTTGAGCTGCATGCCAGCATCTCTGAAGATGGGTGTGTGGTTCCCCCAGGAGGGTTTGGGCAGGTACACATCATGTGGACCCGCATGGAATCGAGCCTGTGACAGAGAAAGGAGCGGTGATCTCACCATAAAACAACATAAATACTTATATTTTTGATAGTTGTGTTTTACTGCGAAGTGAACATTACAAGGGGACCTCACCAAAAAGTTGGCTCCAATACGCAGAGATCCAGTTCCTGAGATGGTCTGGACAGTGATGCTCTGTTGGGTGAAGAAAACTGCTGCACTGATTTGGGCTTAAAATAAAAGTTATTTGTACTTTGAGGTTAGATTAGTGATCACTTAGACTTACTCTGTTGCTCTTCAAAACCTCATTATCGGCACCAAGCGCCAGCTGGGCACAGGCTTTGGTAAATTCCCCCATACCACCAATAGGAAGGTACTCCTTATCTAGCTGTTTGGCTGCAATAATAGCCTCTGCCTACAGGAAAGCAAAAGGTATAAAACAACTGCGTTTTCCCTGTCTCATATTTCCCTCATTATGTGTAAAACAGCTGTGAGTTAGAAGACATGTGCAAACAAACGCTTTCATGGTGACAGTGCAGAAGTTCTAATTAACATGAATGTTTCATTCAGTATTACACTTAATGCTGATGCTCCACAGATGCACAGCTCAGGATGACAAAGCAAGAACACATTTGAGAAACATCCTGATCAGCAACAACCTTTTAATTCCTCTAATACTTAGTGCATTCAAAGAGAAATATAGCATCAACAGATATGCACCAAACAGCATGGGAAAAAAAATATTTTGTGTCTGACACAATGTAATCATAACAGTGGTGGAGGTTTGGGGGCAGTTATACCTTGCGAACACAGCTGAGGACAAAGGGCTTTCCCTGATCATCCCTGTAGGCTCCCACTCCCAGGTTCATTTTCTTGGGGTTGGTGTCCCTCTTGAAGGCCTCAGTCACTCCCAGGATGGGATCGGGGGGACCCATCTGTACTCCACCCCACCAGGAGCTGCACCAACGACACCAAAGGAGATCAGCAGTTATGATGAGGCAACAGAGTTCATGTGTGCATGGCACTGAAATATAGACAGTCTATTCATGAACTGAAACAGGACCATCTTTACAGAGTGACAAAAGTGTTGCTTTTAAGGCCACACTGCTTCAAATAGCCACACTCCTGAAACACTGCTACTGACAATAACGCTTGAGCTTTCTTCTTCATTTGACCTGGGGATACCACACCAAAGCAGAAACACATGCCTAGCGTGCCAAGCTTTATGAAACACAAAATTCATCCAGAAGGTCCAGAGTCCATGAACAAGTATCAACAGTTAATCTGGGTCTAAAAATGTCACATTTACTCAACAACTACCACCATAATAAAGACTCAATAGAGTATTACAGAATTCATTTACCATCATTTTCCTTTATTTGCACTTTCAGCATTATTTCCAATTGTTAGTCTTTTAGCTTATCGGACCGATGTTTTATTTTGAAATACATTTAAAGAAACTGTCTAAACAATCCTTAAATCTGCCATTTACACAGGGCTTTCTGCAAATTAAGTAAAACACAAATATAAATAGATTTTATTCATTTCCTCAAACACTCCCTGACTGTTTTAAAAAATTTCATTTATCATAATGAACCAACCACATAAACTATATAATTTACTGATGAGTTGAATTCGAGCTGTCTCCTAAAGAAATAGGCAATATTGCCACAAAAAATAAAAAAAAGGCTACAGACAGAAGTAAGTAGGTTACCTACAATTAAAGGCAGCAATGGAAGCAGCTAAATATCAAATGTAAATAAGTTTGACCTCATAACCTCAACCTTTAACAGCCTACAGCTTATCATGGGCCTGACAGTAGTATAAGCCTTGTAAGTGGTTAAGATCCACTTAAGATGTGTACACTACACAATAATAAAGACAAGCACAACCATACATGTTGGGCTTTATAGGATGCAACACTGACCCCTGAATTTTCAAAAACTTCACTTAGGACCAATGGTTTAAAAATACTTTGCTTTTTAATTCAATATTATCCACACACTGGCGTTTGTCCACAAATAAAGACACTTGATATTAACTACTATCACATCGTAAATTAACAATACGACTATAGTATGTTACCATTTGTAATTTAGATGAACAATACACACAGTCTATCATATCTGTTCGATAAATGAAAACTGCTGCATGTTGTGACTTTGCTGCACTCCTACCCTCACTGATGCGTTATTGTCTCAGGTTTCCACTACTTTCTAAAGCTGCTAAACTTTGTGTCTAAATTTAGAACAGAACACTTTGCAAAGGCCAAGTGTTTCCAATCTCCTAATATTACAGCACAGACAATGATTTGTTACACTTCGACATAAATTAATGGCAAACATGCATTTATTGCATACATATTAAAGTAGTGCGAATGAGTAGTGGAACTGTAGCTTAAACTAAACAATGCAAATGACTATATTAGCAATGCATGAAAAAAATCCCTTCTAGGACGGTAAGTGTAATTTCCACTGTGCTATCAGGTTGTATATTACAACACCAACACAAAATAAAGTTGTGAAAAACAAGAGTTTTCAAAGGATTCCATCAAGTCCTGTGAAAAACTGAGTGCACCCTATGAGTCAATAACTTTCATAACCACCTTTAGTAGCAATAATTTGAAGTATAAATTTATCAGTATTTCACATTATTGTTGAGGAATTTTTGCCTGCTCTTCTTTACAAAATTGCTCCAGTGTAGCAAGGTTTGTGGACATTCATTTATGCACAGCTCTCTTAAGGTCCTGCCACAACATTTCAATGGGGGTTGAGGTCTGGCCTTTGACTGGGACATTGAAACCCCTTGATTATTTTCTTTTTAAGCCATTCTGTTACAGATTTGCTGTTGTGCTTAAGTCCATAGGAAACCAGAAAATTCCATCACAAATTCAGCCTTGTATTTTCTCCAAGGGGCCACCAAAACAAACTGATATGCATTTGTAATTTGACAGCTGTTTTATGCCAGATGCCCTTCCTGCAGCAACCCTACACGGTGAGAGGGGCTTGTGTCTAACTGAAGACAAGTCCAACTACAAAACCAAAAAGCACTTTGAAACCTTGTTGAAAATTCAGTGAGTTAATGATTTTTATGTGCAAGGACCCCCTGCCTCTATAAACATCCATGAGGAGCTACCCCATAATAACTGAAGCACAAGATGTAATGGCAGTTTGTGAACCTAATACAATACAATGTGGGTACAGCTGTAAATATGTCAAATCAGTCTTTCAAAACTTATACATTTGTTTTCCATTTGTAATTAAACTAATAGCTTTTATTGCATGCAATATTTAAAATTTCATAGTAATATTTATAATGACGCATTGAGGAGGACAAAGCCATCTTTAATAGAAAAGGGGAACCCTGCCCCCTTGATCCCCAGTGTAATTTTTCCATAAATAAAAGTATTAGCATAACATAACCAGGGCCACCCCAGGTCCCCACTTTAGATCCATCCCTGCCTAAAGGGCCAATTGTGCTCAAGGGATCTCATTAAGCCTGCAGTGTGCATGCACAAAAAAAAAAAAACCTTTGAACAGCAAAACTTCAGTGTTTATACAATATAAACATTTACTACTTTACGAGTGATCAGCAGACCAAAGGCCTTTTGCAGGATACAGAAACATTCATTTGTCCATTCCAGCAAACAGCTTTTGATGTTACTGTTGAAAATGACACTGGAGCAGAAACTCTAAAACATGACAGCACCAGCTAGCCCAGGGGCCTTGAACCTGTGGCTTTTTTGCCCATCTCCAGTGGCTCCCTGTAGCTTTGACAAAAGAACAAATTTGTTTCCTTATACAGGAAAAACTGTAGGCTGTACCAGTATTCTTAATCTATACCAAGAAAGTGCCAAAAAAAAAGTAATGCGTAAATATATTTCCACAACACACACAGACACTGCATGTACATGTATCCACAACTGGTCTGCATGTTGTTAAGACAAAGGGTGTGTTTTCTGAATTTAAAGAAATTTATTAATTTTCCAGTTATTTTAGGATGTTTGATGAATAAAAATACATTTAAAGCTTGTATTTAAGCTTATATTCCTCCACTTCATCTATAAGTTTTCATTAAAATAATTTAGAAAGTAAGCAATTCAACACGTTTATGCGATAATTTTTATAAATATAACAAAATGGTGTTGATAAAAATGCACATTTAAAATACAATATAATCAAATAGCCACTGCAGTCATCACATGTGGTGAAAGTTTAATTATTTGCATCTATTAGTAACCTTAAGACTAATTTATACTTAATGAACACTGTCAAACGTGTTCTTGGTCAAAACTGCTCAAAAGTGGCTCTTATGATGGTAAAGGTTGCAGACCCCTGAGCTAACCCACAGTTACGACAACACTGAATGATTAAGTGCCCTCCGTTCACAAATAAACGATCAATCTTTAAACATTTTTAGCAGAGTTAAAATGAGGCGCTAAACTAATTTGCCCTCTAAGCATGCCCTGAAAGGACACACCGGCGACTCATTTCCCATTTGGAAATTAGCCAATCAGCGAACATGGGTGAAAGAGAGCCGCCAATCAGCTCGCACGACTTCAACTACGACAAGCCGCTTTGCTCAAACTATCGCGACAGGTATTAATCACTCAAAGTAGTTATAGGGACAAAATCCAGATTTTCGATTCAAGGGGAAAAAAAAGTTTATCATAACTTTGTTTTTGTAAGGTTACAAACCAAGTGGGGCTCTTCATCTCTCTTGAGTGAAGCTAGCTGCTGCTGACACACCAACGTGACTTTCATCAGCAGCCAGCTTCACTCAAAGTTAGCCACTAAGGTCAAATTAGAAATGATCAATGAGCACCTTAAAGAACGGCTGCTGACCTTGTAAGGCCGCCGAGTCATAAAACTGGACACCGCCAGCCTCCATATTAGCAGCGCTCTGATGCTAACTGCAGCTTAGCGGCCTGTAAAAACCACTTTGACCCCTGTCAGTGACAAGCTGAGCAGCCGGTGAGGCTACACTAACCACAGAGGAACCCAGCTCCAGCTTCAAACTGAAGGCTGCCAGAACGGCACACATTAACCGTTAAACGAGCATCTTGTTCGCTGAGCTCGCCGTGAAATGCGACAGGACGCCATCTATTCAAGGTGCTTAACGACCCAGACGTCCGCATTAGTTTAGAGCGCGCAGTGGCCGTTTACCTGCTGCGGGCCGACAGAACTCCCAGGGATGGGGAAATGTTCCCCAGGCAGTAGATAACCTTGTTGGATTTGAGAAGAGCCATCGTCGCTGCGCTTGGGAGCCGAGCCTAGAAGGATGTGGACAGGTCGGAAGGACAGGCTAGAACACGCTGCTGCGCTCTAGGTACGGGCTGACGTCAGAGCAGCTGCTAAGAAGCGTACAGCGTGGGTGATATCTCCTGACGAGCTCAGGAGATGGAGCTGGTGAAACTCGTCTTTTAATTCAGAATGGATGATTATAAAGGGTATTTCTGTTTATAAGAATGTAGCCAGTGAGTGATTAAAACGACTGAATGTTAAAAAAGCTGCATATCATACAGTTTTTTATTATTCCATTATATGCAGCATGAGACACGCTCACCAACCACTTTATTAGGTACACCTGTTGAACTGCTTGCAAGTAATAGACACATTTGCTGCTTTCAGGAATATTTAGACAATATTTTTCTGCCCAGTTACCTAAATAGTACTTCTATTAATACTATATCCTTGGCACTGAGGTGAACTTTTAGGCAATATTTCCCTTCTAACTCAGCCAAGTATGGCATGAATATCTGGCAGATATATGATGCCAAAAGTAATAGATAAATTGAATGATATAGTTTTGATAAATATAAATAGGGCTATTAAAAATAAAGTATTCCTGTTTAAAATGAAATGGGGGTGGGTGTCTTAGTTCTCAGCCACTTTATTAGGTACACCTATTCAACTACTCCTTAACATAACTAATCAGCCAATCACATGGCAGCAACTCAACGTTGTCAGAGTTCATTCACCTGGAACACAGTAGAAAATTTAAATTTTTACTTAGAGTAAAAACCACCTTTGAATCATATGACAGTAGCCCAATCCATTCAGGAATTAATAAAGTAATATCTGATGAGTAACTGTGCAAATGTAGTTGCTGAAAAGGGAACCTGAGCAGCGCTGTGCAGAGACCTTTAAAGGGGCAGGTGCTCAAAGCAAAAAAGAAAAAAAAAACAGTCTATACAGACAATCTGTACACACACACACACACACACACACACACTTACTTGACAAAAGTGCACTTAAAGCTTTATCTAAATTAACTTTAATTTCAATGGCACTTGAAAATTGCATGTACAGAATCACCATCAAATCTGATACAAAAACTTTAGATGTTTGCTGACTTTGCTCCAAATTAAGTTTTTAAAAAGCTTTTGTTCACCTGGAAGTAATACCTCTACCATCATGGTTGCACCCAGAAAATTTCAACTCAGTGTTCTTTCAGTGCCATATTCTGCTGTATATGGAAAGTTGCACTTAAGCTTAAGCATTTCAAATTTCCACAAAGGAACAAGTACTGCTATGCCCGTTGTATTAATGGATCTATCAGTGGAGTTAAAATATATCAGCTCTTTCCATACTGATAAAACACTTATTAAAATAAGTTAAAAAATGTTTTCCCCCTAAGTGTCCACATTATAACTTGAGGCCATAACGCTGGACCAACAGATCATGGTCAGCATAGCGCACACGATAAAAACCTGATAATCTGACTGTTAATCCCTAGACTAGTGTGGCATGGAGATGTCATTAAAGAATGTAGGGGAACATTATACACACATAAATCCACACAAAAGCAATGCAGTCTTATTTTAAATTACATAACATCTGCAGGCTAAAAGCCATCTGCCTCAAATAGAGGAGCTTTATGCATTTTAAGTCACTGAGTTCACAGAGGAATTGATTTGATTTATTTGACCTGGGCATAATAACACTGGCACTGCAGAATACCATTATGCATAAACTCCAGATGTACTGTAGCTTATTTAAAACAACTGTCCAGAGGAGGCCTTTTAAAGTTAAAATGGAGAGAAAAAGGGATCCAAATTAAGCCAAAATAAAAAAAAAAAAACCAACACATTCACATATATAAAACAACTATAAAAGACAATACAACTAGAATACAGAGGTATAAGTGTGAAACTAATATTTCTATTTTAACCATGGTTTAATATCACTATTGAAAACATTAAAACTGCTTTGCAGTTTTAAATCAGTGTGTAAACAGTTTAGAATGTTTGCGCATGAGATGGTTGGCCAGATGAGGTTTTGTGCAATGTGACAGTTACTGTTTACTGAGGAGTGTGTGCTGTCTCTACTGGACACAAATATCACTGAGCATTGAGGGAGCGTGATGTATGCATTTAAAAATAAGCTTTAGTTTGGCTTTTGAAGCTGAACATACTATGTTTCTCTAAGATGCAAAGAAAAAAATGCAGTGTGTAGTTTCTTTCTGGTCATATTTTTATTATCTGTTTTTGAAATTTATTTTTGTTTAGTCATGAGATTCTTTGTTTTAAGACACCTCTACATATGTTATTATTCACTTTTTTGAGAGTCTAAGATGATTTCCAAACACCACTGGCAGGTTCATTAATAGTTTATTATTTATTTTACCATGGATCTCTCATTTTTGTGTCATTTATTTATGGAAAAAACAAAATGAAACTTATTTTTTACATTCCATGTTACGTGAATGGTCTTAAGACACTGTGATATCTGTAGTGGATAGACTGGAAACAATGAGTTATAATAAATATGCACAAATAAATATAAAACATAAATAGGATTTGAAAAAACAAAACTTAATTTTCATTGTTTAGAGGTAGTGCAGTTGATTGAAGTGACAAACAACTTTTCTGATAATGTTCATTGTCCCACAGCAGCAGCATTCTGCAATTTGTTGATAGTCCACTTGAGGGCAATCCAATACAAAGAAAGAGTAAAACCCTTTAGCTTGAGACTCTCTCTCTCCATAAGAATTTTGGCAATGACACAATTTTTGTCTCTATATACCACCGCAGTGGAGTTTAAATCCAAGAGTCAAAATGTGATTTAAGTGGAAACTTTCATCTTTAATTCAAGGGTTTTGACAAAAAACAAATTAACTGTTTAGGAATTACAGAAATTTTTATACACAATCCTCCATTTTGAGAGGGTCAAAAGTAATTAGACAAACCAACATAATTTGAAATATAAGGAATGTTTTAATACTTGGAGAAAATCCTTTTCAGTCAATCGTTAACCCGTGTATGTCACCAAATGTTCTTTCCTCCCATAAGATGCTCTGCCAGGCCTTTGTTGCAGCCACCTGCAGTTGCTGCTTGTTTGTGGGTCTATCTGCCTTCAGTTTTGTCTTAAGTGATTGAAATGCTGCTCATTTCGCCCCATACTTTAATTTTTGATACAAAATAGACATGCATAGACATACCTGGAATAGAGAATTAAAGAACATAGAATTTCTTATCCTTTCTCCCACTCTATAAAGCAGGGCTATTGGATAATCAAATATGTTGTCATGATTTTAAGTTACTTTGCTGTAAGTGTTCAATAACTGTCTATGTTTTAGTAATTGCTTTTAATGTGATTTTGTCTCTGTATGACTTTAATGTTTGACGTTTAATATTTTATATGATTATGTCCTCCTTTAACCATTCATTTGATTTTCTCTCTTACCTATGCATCTTTGGTTTTCTTTTACTGTCTAAAAATGCCATCAACTTGCCAGGGACTGCAGGTGAAAATTAGCCTGTATGGCTAAATCTGGCATATTTACAGGATGAACTTAAATACCCATGTTAATTAATGTGCACTGTCCCTTTTAAATGAAATAAATATGAACAGAGTTAAGGGACAAACAAGAAGTACTTCTTTTGGCTGCTCCCATTAGGGGTTGCCACAGCAGATCATCTGCCTCCATCTCACCCTCTCTCTTGCATCCTCTTCCCTCACACCAACCCTCTGCATGTCCTCCTTCACTACATCTGTCAATCTTCTTTGTGGCTTTCCTCTTCTCCTCCTGCCTGGCAGCTCCATCTTCAACATCCTTTGTCTGATACAGCCACTATCCCTCCTCTGAGGATCTCCAAACCATCTCAGCCTTGCTTCTCTAGCTTTGTCTCCAAACTTCTCAATCTGAGCTGTCCCTCTGATGTACTCATTTTTAATCTTGTCCATCCTGGTCACTCCCAACAAAAATCTCAACATCTTCAATTCTGCCACCTCCAGCTCTGCCTCTTGTCTGTCAGTGCCACCGTCTCCAAATCATAGCAGGCCTCACTGCCGTCTCAAAACTTCCCTTTCACTCTTGCTGCTATCCTTCTGTCACAAAGCACCCCTGACACTCGTCTCCACCCTGCCTGCACTCTCTTCTTCACCTTGCTTGTGCTGTGTCTGTTGCTTTGGATGGTTGATCCCAAATATAAATTCATCCACCTTCACTACTTCTACTCCTTGGAGGGAGGGAGGGAGAGGCACACAGGTGACAACAATCAGGGGCAGGAAGTAAATTGAATATAATGCACTAGACAGGACCGGTTTCAAAATAAAACAGAAAACATAACAGGACGTGACACAACAGCGAACTTGACTACAGACACCCAAGCAGAGAAAATACTTGGGAACAGAAAGCAACATAGGAAGGCTCAAAGAGTATGACAAACAGAAATGCAATAATGGGAATAAAACAAGGCAGGACTCAGTAGAATATAGAAACAAACAGAAGAAGCAAATACATGTGAGAACTAAGAATGCAAAAGGTCTCAGAGAACTCAAAAACAATAATAGAAAACACAGATCATGACACTCCATTCCTCAGTCCTTTTCTCATTCTCCAAGATCGTGATTCCCCCTTCCCACTCCTTGGTCTGCGGCCAACAGTAGCATAGTTTCCACCAACACCCTGTTGGCTAACGGCACCAGAGGTGGCCATTGTTAATCCGGACCCCAACTGATCCGGAAGTCATATTATAAATCCGCACATTTGATTTGGCAAAGATTTTACACCAGATGCCCTTCCTGACGCAACCCTCCCCATTTACCCGGGCTTGGGACCTGCACTAGGAGTACACTGAAGGGACAAACAAGAACTAAATTACAAAAAACATTGCGAGTATTGTTGCTTTCATATATATCTACCTACACACATACAACTGAACTTCTTCACAAGCATATCATAATATAAACCCCTGTACTTTTAATTATTTTAAACATACAATTTGATCATTTATTTTTCATTTACAGGAAAAAAATTACTGCATGTTTGTAGGTCATTACCTTTAGTTTAGTCTTCAATAACTAACAAGCATGTATTATTGGGCTGAGATCAGATGACTGACTGATTGAAGAATATCATATTTCTTTGCCTTGAGAAACTCTTGTACTGTGTACTTTAGGTCACTATCCATTTGCACTGTCCAGTATATTTTGCAGCATTTGTCTGAATCTGAGTTGAGAGTATAGCCCTGCACACTTCAGAATCCATCCTGCTGCTTTTATGAGCAGCCACAACATCAGTAAACACCAGTGTCCTGGTTCCATCGGCAGCTATACATGCCCATGCCATGCGATTGCTTCCACCATGCCTGACAGATGATTTGGTATGCTTCAGATCATGAACTGTTCCTTTCCTTCTCCGTACTTTTTTCTTTCCATCATTCTGGTACAACTTAAACTTGGTTTCATGTTTCTAAAGATTTTTTCCCAGAAGCTCTTTTAGATGTTTTTTGGCAAAATCGAATCTGCCTTCCTGTTTGTGAGTGTAACCAGTGGTTTGCACCTTGTTGTGAACCCTCTGCATTCATGCTCATGAAGCCATCACTTGATTACAGACTTTGACCTAGCTCCTACAGAGTGTACTTGACTAGGTTAGATGTTATTAAGGAGTTTTTCTTAACTAAGGAAAGATTTCTGCTGTCATTCCCTTCAGTTTTCTTCTGCAGTCTTCCAGGCCTTTTTGGTGTTGCACGTGTCGCAGAGTTCAACACTTCAATCAACACCAACTTTTATCAACTGGACAGGTTGAAAGTCTACACTTACTTATGCTCACGCAGAAGTAATTGAAGTCTTTTCATCTGTATTAACATTCAGTCATTCAAATTTTTGGTTCAGCTTCCATTCGTGTCAAACATTCTTGCGTTTTCTCTGCCTGTAATCACTCAGTGTGCATAAACGAGTGTTGGCCTGACATTAAGGGGCTTCTGCAGTCAGTTCTGCTCTACATGAAGATGCCAGTCATGCTTATTTTCTTCCAGAGTCAAACAAGGTTGCAAGAACACCAACCTCACTTTCACTCGGTTTGTTTGGAAGGAAAGAGCAAATTGGAAGTACATCACACATCAGAGCCTGGAAGTTCATAAAACAGTTTCTTGCAACTTGACAGACAACAGCAGCTTCCACTGGCACACCAACAGAGTGACAGAACACAGTGTGTTCTTGGCTTACATGTGGGACTACCAGTGTGCAAAGGAGCTATGGATATTTCTAACAAACCCACATCAGAGACAGGAACAGACAAGAGGCATTACACAATGCTGCTTTTAGCATTCCCTTCGTTTATTCAAAACTAACATGCAAGGGTTTGACCTGGAATAGATTGCTGTGATTTTTTTTATCTAAGCATAAACTCAACATAAATATGATACAGAAAAATATTTAAGTGTCTCTCAAGTGCTAGAAAATCCTAACCCCAAAGCAGAACTAAAGTCATCCTACATTTGTCCTTAAACCACTGAGCTGAAAGAAGTTTAAGTGATGGAGAGAAGGTGGAGGATAAGAAGCTGTGAAGCAAACAGATCAGAATGGAAAGAAGCCTTAAAATAAAAAAATAAACATTTAAAAAGAATAAAGAAAAAAATGATGAAAATGATGACAGAGGCGTGTTACTGACTGTAATGCTGAGTGATGTTTCGCAGCTCATCTTAGATTTGAACAGGCATTTAAAAAACATTATGGAGTATTCATGTGATGTGTTTTTGATGCTATAACTTATAAACCCACCATTTTGCCTTTTGTTTCACATGAATAATTTTATCTTCAAGCACACACTGTAGCACCACATGAGCACATGCCACCTCTTCATTTACTCCTCTGCGCTCCCTGTGAGGTTATGGGTTATAGTATATTAATAGAATGTTTGACAGCAGACTGCTGTGATGACAAAATGATGCAAAGCAGTGTAGAGAACATTAGATATTACATTTTATTTCATTTATCACTTCCTGTAATTAGCACAGTGTCTTCCATTATTTGACCTCATTCATTATGTCATTCACTGTTATATCTAATTCACTTTGTCCTGAATGGTGGTTCTCATTTGTAAAAGGATTTTATTTGTTTAGCTTTTTGTACATATTTAGATTCTTATATTTTATTTTTCATTTGAATAATTTAGAAATGCAAAGTAATCAATGAAAATTTGTGGGGATTCTAACATTGAAATTTATATGACTTGTTCCCTAGATTTGTCATGTCTTGAGTGTGAGTGAGGAGAGGACCCAAACGCAGGACTCCAGGAGATGAGACAGATTTTACTAAGGATGACTTTATTTTGCCAAAAGGTCAACATAAACTGAAACACTTCTAATGGGGGGAAAACCAAACTAACAAAGCTCACACTACTGTGGGACGGAAACGACATCCACTTCAACATCAACGACGCAACACTGAACTGAAAAGAGACAGAGACTAACGAGCCAAGGAGAAACACAAGGGAGAGGAACACAGGTGGCAACAATCAGGGGCAGGAAGTAAAAATCAGCACAATACATAAGACTCAAATGGCTTCAAAATAAAACAGGAACAGAAAACAAAACAGAACATGACAATAGCAAATTGACATCAGACAAGAACACAGGGAAAGACACTGGGGAGTTGAAAGCACCGAAGGAAGGCTCAGATGAGTAAAAACGCAACCACAAACAGAACTATGGCAAAACTCCAATATGCATAAATAAATCAGGGAAAATAATGACTAGTAAACTCAAAGACCAAGGAGATACTTCAAAATATACAAAGCCAGACTACAAAAATGCAAGACCATGACAAGATTAAAAAAATAATAATAAAAATAATAATGTACATGAAGCAGATAGACAGTCGAAAAAAAAGAAAGTTGTTACAGGAATGCATAAAGTCCTGTGAAAATCTAAGTACACCCTTACTGCTTCCATAGGATTAAGAGGAAGTAGCAGCCAGGTGCTGCTACTCAAATGCATGTGACTAACTGATCATCCACCAATGTGACCACCTCTGTAAAAGTAGAAGTTGTGGCACTTTGCTCATCTGGCACATTCAAGTGTGTTCACACAATGCCACAATCTTCCCAGGAGTGGATGTCGCAGCAAAATCACGTCAAGGTCAGACTGTAAAATGCTCAGAGAAATTGCAAAAAATCTGAGCTCTACATCCCAGACCTTTTATGCTTCAGCTGCTGTGTTAAATGTTAAAGTTTATGACAGTTATTAAAAAAAGACAGAAAAAGTATGACTTGTGTACAAGGTTTGTCAGGAGGAAGCTTCTTCTCCATAAAAAAGCCCAGGCAAAGTCCAGACCTAAACATAATTGAAAAGCTGTGGCGGGACCTAAAGAGAGCTGTGTATAAACAAATGCTTGCAAAACTCAACGAACTGAAGCAATGTTGTAAAGAAGAGTGAGCCAAAATTCCTCTACAAAAATGCAAGAGACTGATAAAGTCATACTGAAAATGATTAGTTCAACATATTGCTGCTAAAGGGGGTTCACCAAGCAGTTGGAAAATGGGGTGTACATAGTTTTTCGCACATGGTTTCTCCATTTTGGCTTCATGGGAAAATTGTGGCATTATGTTAACACACACCTGAATGCTCCAGACCTGCAACCTGCCCAAACCTTCTGCTTTTATAGAGATGATCACACTGGCTGATGATCAGTAATTTCAGTGCACTTGATTGGCAGCACCTGGCTGCCATTTAATCTCATAGTTCCTATATAAGCAGTAAGGATGTACTTAGTTTTTCACATTACTGGATAGAGTCTTGTGACTACTTTTTTGCTTGACTGTAAGTGTTAAAAAAATCTTTATTCTTTCTGTAATCATATCTGTGATGCAGGGGGGGGGGTCCTAACAAAGTTTTTAGAGCTCCTTTGTTGCAGCCTTCCTGCTGTATAAATTAACCTGAATCGTCAACACACAAAAACACAAGGAGGCACTGAAGCAACAAAGAGGCAGGAAAAACGGTTTGAAACCTCTTATGCTTGTTATTTCTCTGAGTGACCAGAGGTTAATTTTGTGATTATTATGGGCCCTGCACTTAACAGGTGCATTGCACCACACTGGCATTTTTGAGAGACTTTAAAGGTAAGAACTGCACAGAAAAATGATAGCTCTGTTCTTTTCTTTCCTCTTTTTCCTCTTCTGGCTGCTCCCTTTGGGGGTCAACACAGCGGATCATCTGCCTCCATCTCACCCTGTTCCTTGCATCCTCTTCTGTCACTCCAATCCCCTGCAGCTCCTTCTTCACTACATCCATGAACCTTTTCTGTTGTCATCCTTATTTCCTCCTGCTGGGCAGCTCGATCTTCAGCATTATCTGTCCAATATATCCACTATCTGTCATGGTCCTGGGGTTTTGTGTTTTTTGAGTTTAGATTGTGGTTTCTGAGCTTCTTACTTCTGGTGCTCTATTCATTGTATTCTTAGTTTATATTCGAGCCTCAGTTCTAGCACCTTCATTCATCATCTTTCGCTTATCCAGTTCAGGGTCGCGGGGGGTGCTGGAGCCCATCCCAGCTGTCGGGCGTAGGGCAGGG
>VUQH01002993.1:0-11257 GCA_015106775.1 Etroplus canarensis
TTTCCTTTTAACACTGTTTTATCTTTACTGTACAGTGTGAAGCGCCTCGAGGCGACTTTTGTTGTGAATTGGCGCTATATAAATAAAATTGAATTGAATTGAATTGAATATCTTTATCAAGCAGGTATGCCTAACTTTATTCATCATTAACACGTTTGTGTCAACTTCATGTATTTAGCCTAGCTGCTCATGCAACCGTTTGATTTTGCTGACTATATAGCTAGTCTCCAGTCTTGCTTGTCTGTTGTTATTGTGTGGTATACACTTAATTTTTTAGAGCTTTATCACTAACATCTACCTGCTGCAGCTAGAAATGATATTGAAAAGTGCAAGCATTATTTTAAGATAACTAAGTAATAGGATGGAGCGGGAGATTGACAGACGGATTCAGGCAGCATCTGCAGTGATGCGGACATTGTACCGGTCTATCGTGGTGAAAAAGGAGCTGAGCTCTAAGGCAAAGCTTTCAATTTATCGGGTTTCTATCTACGTTCATACCCTCACCTATGGTCATGAACTTTGAGTAATGACCAAAAGAATGAGATCGCAAATACAAGCAGCTGAAATGAGCTTTCTATGCAGAGTTGCTGGACTCACCCTTAGAGACAGGGTGAGGAACTCAGTCATACCAGTGAGGCTCAGAGTAGAGCCGCTGCTCCTCCACATTGAAAGGAGCTAGTTAAGGTGGTTCGGGCATCTGATCAGGATGCCCCCTGGACACCTCTCACTTGAGGTGTTTCGGGCACGTTCCTCTGGGAGGAGACCCCGGGGAAGACTCAGGACACGCTGGAGAGACTATGTCTCCCAGCTGGCCTGGGAGCGCCTGGGTGTCCCCCCTGAAGAGCTAGAGGAGGTGGCTGGGGAGAGGAAAGTCTGGGCTTCTCTGCTCGAACTGCTGCCCCCGCAACCCGGACCCCAAGAAAAGCGGTAGATGACAAGACGAGATGAGACGAGACAAATAATAGTTTTCGTTTTTGAATTACAGTTTCAATTAGCAGTGAATGTAATCAAACAACCCCATGCACCATGTTATGGCACCAAGACATCAGAACATTGCAAATTTGACAAAATTAACAGTTGGGGAGTAATATCCTGATTATATTCACAAACATGCATCATTTGCATGCACAGTTGTGCATATTTGAGCATGACTGGATTAATGAAGTTCACAGCACTGTGCAGCAGTCAGGATTGAATGGCATGGGGTGCAGGAAATAAATTGAAATACCTATTGCGAAGGGCAGTGTAAAAGAGGATAAGTAATGAAGATAAATGAGGTCCTGTATTTTCCAGGCTTTCAGGCATGCACACACAAAAGCATGTGAACACAGACATGCAAAACACAAAATACAGAGGGCCCAGTGGACTATTAAGAAATAGGGTGGTGTCCCACTTCTTCCCTGTCCAAACACTGCCACCCCACTTAGGTTTATTATTTTAATGCTCAGTCATGTGCCAAAGGTTGCAGACAGGTTAACAAACTCAACAGGAGACAGTTGGACCATTACACACTAAGCAAATGCCATTCAGAAAATAGGGAAGTGGTTTAACATGAAGGAACACCGTGCAGTCATTTTGGCAGTATCATATAATACAGTGGAAGGCAAGTAAATTTTCATCTGACAGTTGCTTGCGCATGTGTGTTAGAAATATAACACCAGTAAATGCAGGGAGAAAATGCCTAAAGTAGACTGGAAATTCTGAAATCATACAGATTTTTGTTTAAAAGGCTAAAATAGATAGTGAGGGGGAAGAGAATCCAAAGAGGAAAAATGGCATGTCTGCCTTGTTTGGACAGTAAGAAGGTGGCTAACATGGAAAGCAGCAGAATCTCAGCATTTTCGCAGACATCCTCATTTAGGATTGTCATCCAAGCCAAACCTCAGACATCCTTCTGCATTATAAAAACCTGAAGAGAGAAGCTCTTCATCCAATGAGTAGGGAGGGGTTGAGAAGGAGTTAAAAAAATAAATATTATTTTTATAACGCTATTGCCTAAAAGTAAAAATTAATATTTCAAACCCAAGTTTATATTTTCCAGTTCTGTACAGCTGTTAAAATAGATGTCTGCAAAGTTGAATGAAATAATCAAAGCAATGTTATGTCAGTGTTCCCCATAGATTCAGATTGTATTGTGACAGTAGCAGTAATAAAAATATCATAAATACTCTGTGACAATATATCACAGCTACAGTTAGCTGCCTCTCCAGTCCGTTCCTTTTGGAAAAAAAGAGCAAGCAGGTTGTCAATAGTAAATCAGCCAGATCTTTATCACAAGTGGATGAAAACAGAAAAATAAACTGCTAAATACAACGGGCCGCCTTTCCAATCTGGGAAACATTACATGGATTCTATTGTTATGCACAGAGCTTTCATATGTAGAACAAGAAAAGTCAAAGACTGCATCCCTCCACCAAGGCTGAACAATGATTGAATTTCTATGTTTTCTTAGGATAAAATATTTCTACGCTCACCGCCACTTTATTAGGTACACCTTACTAGTACCAGGTTGGACTTTCTTTGCCTTCAGAACTGCCTTAATGCTTCATGGCATAAATTCAACACGGTGCTATAAACATTCCTCAGAGATATGGCAGTACAGTTACTGTTGCCTTCCTGTTAGCTTGAAGCAGTCTGGCCATTCTCCTCTGACCTCTGGCATCAACCAGGCATTTTTGCCCAGAGAACTACCACTCCCCAGATATTTTCTCTTTTTTAGAGCATTCTCTGTAAAGCCTAGAGATGTTGTGCAGGAAAATCCCAGTAGGTCAGCAGAAATACTCAGACCAGCCTGCCTGGCATCAACAACCATGCCACACTCAGTCACTTAAATCCCCTTTCTTCCCCGTTGACCAAGTCTACATACCTAACGTCACTGATTTGCTGTCATATGATTGGCTGATTTAAGATCTTTGTTAAGGATCAGTTGAACCAGTGTACCTAATAAAGTGATTGTGAGTGTATTAATTTATTTTGGATATATTTGTATTCTGTGACATGTCCCCATGGTATGGTGGTTTCATTCACACACTCGCCATACAAGAGAAAGGTCCCTGATTTGATTCCAGGCGGGGGCACAAGCTCCTCTTACCAGGAAGTGCATCCGGCGTAAAACCGCTGCTAAATTATCAATGTAGATTCATCTGCTGTGGCGACCCCTTGGGGAGAATACAAGTGAGCAGCTGAAGGTACATATTTGTACTCTATGAGAATGAAAAGATGCCCTTACAACTTGGCATCATTATTAGTTCAATATTTAATTAAAGAAAAACACAAATCTGGTATTGCAATCTATAAAATGGCCAGTCTCTGTAAGATCAAAGTCAACTTTTAAACTTTTGAAAGCAAAGGCTTTAAAGGTTTATGGGATCAAGCAGTTGAGCCACATAAAGTAATGCTTCAAATCACTAACTTAGCCTAAATTTAACCTTTTAAGGTTCTTCACTTTTTTAACATTTGTACCTCTAGATACTTAAAGGAGATGAAGCACAATATTTAACTGTAAAAAAGTCTATTCCTGGGCTGCTTCCCTTAACCTGTCTGTCTTGTTTTGTAAAATGCATCGGACAGCCACCAGTGTGCAATGAATCTTGGGATAGAATGAGGCACAAAAGATCCACCTAATGTGTCCTTCAAATACTTACTGGAAAAGGAGGGCTGTGTTTGAAGGAGCCTTGGAAACAGGACAGCCTTCATCACTGCACAGTGATGCTATCACACCGTGCCAATCCAACCCCATTCATTGGGATGCGGTGCTGAAGAATCCTTCAGAAAAATGGATCCGGACCGACTTTAAAAGGTAATCATTCTTACCTTCTGCCAAGCCCCACCTCCAGTAAAATTCTCATGCAAATCCATCCATAATTTCTTGCTAATCCTGCTAACACACACACACACACACACACACACACACACACACACACACACACCTCCTTATTGGAGGTAACAAAAGCTATAATATTTGCTCAATGGCTTTACTTTCATTCCCAATAAATCTGATTTCTTTCTACATTCAATAATTTTTGCACAAAATGCCAAAGAAGAAAGAAAACAAACAAGAAAGAAAGAAAACAAACAGCTGCTGTTGGTTCTAAATAAGCTCTTTGGGGTCCCTACATACATAAGCATAATTAATCTGTGTACAATAAATGTAATAAGGTTTTTTTAAGGTTATTTGATTGAAATCTCTATATTTTCCTGATATTTTTGATCATTTGATAAACAAAAAAAATCCCATAACACAGGAGCATTTGAAATCCTATTTGGTAAAACTGGTTAGAGAATTATGTTTAAGTTTTGCTTATCAGGGGACTGCATGACAAGTTATTAAAGGGAAAATCTGCCTACTGAAAATAAGACATGAAAAAAATAAGTCAGTGCATGGCGAAAAAGAATCAAGAAAACCATCCATGGGCGTTCTGTTAGGCGAGGATAGCTGGGCAGTGCACTGACAGGATGAGAGTGTTTCCAAACAGTGTGCACATGTTCATTACTTCAGATCCACTTTCCCTCTGCCTGAATAAGGTATTATGCAACACTGTGACGCAGGTCCTGTTTGACCGTGCATCCCACCTCCCACGTAGCTTTCTGATCTGCACCCTCATCCATCCCTACTACATCCCAGTCATTCAGACACCTACCACACAGCCTCAGTCTCCCCACTCACAAACCTTTACCTTTTTGACTCTTTTGTAGGTACATTTCTCATTGAGATATGTTTTTATAAGCCATCAGTGTGCATGTTTAACAGAGAGTATGTTTGTGTGTCGTCCATCTCGTGGCCTCTCAGCTGGAGAATAATCAGGCCAGAAATCACACAGAGAGCAAGGAGAAATGTATTTAAAAATATCCAAACAACCAACCTCAGGGAGGGGTCGTCCCACTTTACATAAGTTCAGTTACACACAGTACCTCTTACTGTGAGGAAACTAAATAAAGACAAAAAGCGAAAAAGGTGGAGACGTCAAAGGGGCCAAGATAAATTTCTGCAGCAATTCTGCCATTCAAGGCACACATCAGATTGACTGAAACAGAAAACGGACTAAAGATGAAATATTACACTGGCTTATTAGTTTTAAGTGAAATGAAACAGCCAGGTTTGGTGTTTGATCATTTATAAAAACCTGTCAGGGGGAAAGATGACCTTGAGTGAAAGTTAAAGTAAAAGGCAGCAAAACTGAAGGAAAACTGACATTTGAAACAGAAGAAAAGAGTGGAAAAGAGGGAAGGTGGGCTGATATCCAAGATTTTTATGTAAAGAATATTCTCAGTTTATGTAACTTATGTCTTTTGGCTATAGATTTGTAAAGTAATACACATCTGTTGTAACTTAAAGGTTTGAACTAAGATTATAGTGCACAGGTCAAACTCTACGCTAGATTATGTAAACAAAATAATTTGCAAGTTTAAAAAAAACACATTGAACAGGAAACCTGAGCACACAACTACAGCAAAACAGACGTGAAAATCTATGCTTAATTTCGCTTAATGGAAACAGATGTTCACTTCAAAAACTTGACATTACCAACCATGTAATTTGTTCAGTGAAGGAATAATATTAAAATGCAGTTCAGTATACACAGCAATGGCATGCAAAAAGATAATGATTTGGTCAGCGACAACAAAACAAGAAATTTGTAAAAACCTCAGCAGCAAGTCAAAGTTGAAACAGGAAGTTGATCTGTAACATACAATGGAGAGCTACACACTAATCATTTTGGTATTCTAAGCAGGGTATTTCAGAAATCATATGACCCTGCAACATTCTCCATTTCCTCCTGGGAAATCCTGAGCCATTTCCAGACTAGATGAGACATAAAGTCATGTGAAAAATAAGGTTTACGCAAACTCTGTGCTAAAACTAAGTACACCCCATAATTCACCAGTGCACCAGTCATCCAGGTTTGGTGATGAAGAATTTAACCATCGTTTGGTAATAGATTTCTGTGCTGCTAAACTTAACATACCAAACAGCCGTTTAGTCTCTTGATCTATGTCTGCAGAGTATAACCAGCCAAATAATAATTTGTCCCATTTTAAAGATGTCTGCAAATTTAACATTATTTTCAATTCAGTTTGAACCAGAAAAACGGCCATACCACCCTGAACACGGCCGTTCTCGTCTGATCTCTCTGATCTCGTCTGAACTTTTTCTGAACCTCTCTGTCATTTTCATTCATTTATTACCTAAAAATATCAGAGTAGTTTTTATTGTGTAATTTTAGCAGTCTGGATTTACTGCTCTTTAAAACAGGACAATATTTACACTGCATACATGGACTCAAACCCAGACCAAACTGTTGAAAATTCATATTCAGGGAAACAAATACAAACACTAATTAATAGATTAAATGTCATGACTATTTTACAAACTGCCATAAGTCTTCTATTGTATCATCTCAGCTGGCTCTATTCAGTATTACAAATTAAATTTTGGGTCATTTTTAGCCCAAAACTTGCCCTCCTTTTCTTTTTCAAACCAGGTTGGTAAAACTGGAGGTTTACTTTAAAACTGCTTAAGTCTGGTGTTTTTTTTAGCAATGTCGCCTAAACAATTAACTCTAAGTAATTTGTTATCATAACTGATGAAAATAATGCCCGAAACTTAAAAAAAATAAGACCCAGCTTGGAAAAACTATTTTAATTAGCTTCTCCAATTGTTGAAATGTTTATTTATTTTCTGTTTCTGTGTCTTCTCATGTTCCTGGCCACAGTCGGCAAGAAAGACTGTGGGCTGCACCACAGTCAAGTGAGCGTGAGATGGATGACAGAAGGATAGCAGGCAGCTGACACAACTGAAGAGTGGGAAAAAGGGTGGTAGCAAGAGGAGGAAAAACAATGTGAGAGCAGCATGGGCAGTAAAAGGAAAAAAAGTAGAGCAGCAGAGTGAGAGATGCTGCAGGGCTGTACTATACATCAGCACATATGGGCCTCTCTGCAGCAGCTGTGGATCTCATGATCACACTAACTACTGCCGCCAATCACAGCTGCTCATGGGAATACGGCATGTTGTTTTTCATGCATTTATTCTTTTCAGACTGCGTAATTAACCACACATGACAGCTGATGATGCAACACACTACGTGTACTAGGTGTGTAAAATATTCTTCTGGCAGTGTAACAAAACTGTAACCACATCCAGCAACACACTGAGGTCTGAGCCCAACAAAGTAGAAATGTTACAGATCTATCCTCTTATGATTAATCAGAAGAATATTTTACAAATACTCCACAGAAATGTTTGCAACTTTGTGCAAATTTATTCAGAGCAGTGCTAAACACTCATGTTAACATGCTCACAGTGACAACATTCTGTTATGCAATGCATGATATGGAACAAGTCCAAAATACAAGCCAAGATTACATCATTACTGCATCTATATCAGAGTATATGTTGGCTGATAACCAACTGGAAATACAGTCAGATCAATAAGTATTTGGTCAATAAAAATTTCTGTACTTTTGTCTCTGTGCACAAGCGCAATGGATTTAAAAAAAAAAACATCAAACAATCATGGTAAGACTGAAGTGCAGACTTCCATTCAGTGAGTTTAACAAAAAATCCTGCATTGACTGTTTAAGAATTACAGCCATTCTTATACACACTCCCCTTTTTCAGAGGTTCAACAGTAATGGTACAATGGTTTTATCATCCCATACTTAGTACCTTGCACTTTTATGTTTGCTTACCTATTAATGGAGTTTTTATCATCATGATGTCAGAGATACTGTGTTATTTTGTTGTTTCAATGGCAATGACAAAAGAACTTTGAACTTGAACAAACTAAACTAACAACTTTAGATATAAGGATTGCTTTTAATACTTGGATTAAAATCCTCCTAATAAATTAAAACTGAAAGTCTAAACTTCAGTTACATCTTGTTTATTTGACTTAAAATCCAACGTGTTGATGCACAGAGGCAAAACTATAAAAAAGTATAAAGTACAAAAATGTATAAATATCTATAAACCTGACTGTAGCAGAATAGAAATGAGTATGTAATTTAGAAGTAGTTTGCTGAAAAGAAAGAACCGACATGTTGACCTTACAACATGAAAAAAAATTTGCTTATGTGTGGAAAAACCCAGTTTTCATTAAACCCATAACTACTGACATTAATTAGTTGTTCAGCTGCTTCTGACTATGATGCTGAGGTCAGGGATCAGTGTCATATGAACCGCTGCAAGATATTTTGGTCTTTCCAACAGTGAACGTGGTGCTTTCTATAACACTGGTGATAAGGTACCAGTGAAATACTGGAGTTGCTTTAGCCTTCAGCACACACAGCGGAAGACAAGAAAGAGCAACACTGGGAAGCTTATTTACCACTGTAACTAGTGGGAGAGGACTAAATCATATCATGCACACGCAGCAAAGAATTATCCAGCCTACAGTGAGCCATTTTACCATTCTAACGATGAAACACATCCTTTTCCTACAAGGGTGTGTTTTCACCCTTCCCTAAAAGCTCAAATGCACTCATTGTTTGGTACAGCTTGAGGCAAACTGACTAAAAGAGAGCCTTCGGTCATAAAGATCTATCAAAAGGAAAGTTAACCTCAACAGGTTTATGTAGGTGAACCTGTGGCAGATTTATTAACAGTCGCCTGCAGCTACATTTGTCTCTGGGTCGCCTGGCTCGCTTTCAGCGATGTGGGACAGTTGGGTGTCGGCTTTCCATTGTTTGCCCTATGGCTGCCATACAGGTCTCCTGAGGGACAGGAGTCCCACACCACTTGGAGCTGTTTATGTCTGTGGTGGGCAGGGGCTTGCAACTATTCTTTGCAAGACAGACTTTATTTGTATTCATTTGCACCTGGTAAAACACACAAATACAAAGTGGTTCATAATTTGATAAATAAAAAAAATATGAAAAAAGAAATGTACATATCCCCCTAAAAAATACATACAAGCACACATTCAAACATACATAAACGGGAACGACTGCAAAATGTAAGGGAAACAAAAATAGGGGTGATGTGCAATTGCTGGGTAGCTTTTACTAGCAGCCTAGGAGAACTGAAAAATTGACCTAAAAAATCAGTTATAATAACACATAGAGTAGAAAAGTGTGCATTAAAAGTACCAAGTTATTGGCTGAAAGTAAAGGTTTGAGTTTCTGAGATGAAAGAAACAAGGTTGAATGAGCTCAGAAAAGTGAGATTCACAATTCAAACAATACACCACCAATAGTTAGGGGCTGAAAAACCCTGTGTTACCCACAATTTCCAGCTCTCGTTTTTATTTTTTTATGAAAATACCAGTTAAAGTTCAAGGAAATTCTGTATAGAACAAGTAAGTTAAGTTCAATAAGTGCATAATGTTAAGTTCATGAATAATCATACAAAATACAGTCATGAAAAAGAAATTTTCCACAGGACTATGCAGTCCTATGAAAAATTAAGTCCACACTTACTGCTTCCATATGAATTACGACAGTAAGTAGCAGCCAGGTGCTGCTAATCAAATGACATCGATCGCTCAGCCAGTGCAATCACCTCTATAAAAGCTGAAGTTTAGGCAATTTGCCTGAGCATTCAGGTATGCATTAACACAATGCCATAATCTTTCCAGGAATGGACAGTCCAGCAAATTGAACCCCACTGTCAAACCAGATGAGGCCAAAGTGGAGATGTGTGACCATAATGCACAGCACCACATAAAATCCAAACACAGCATATCAACACAAACACTTCGTACCAACTGTAAGCATGGTGGTGGAGGGGTGATGATTTGGGCTTGTTTGGCTGCCACATCACCTGGGCACCTGGCAGTCACTGAGTCAACCATGAACTCCTCTGTATACTAAATTATTCTAGAGTCAAATATGAGGCCGACTGTCAAACAGCTAAAGCTTGGCCCAAATTGGGTCAGGCAACATAAAAATTATCCCAAGCATATCAGCAAATCTATCACACATTGGCAGAAAAAGAAAAGAATCAGGGTGCTATAATGGCCCGGTCAAAGACCAAAATTCAACCTGGTTGAAATGCTCCACTGGGAATTTAAAAGAGCTGTGCATAACTGAATTCCTGCAAACCTAAATTAACTAAAGCAACTTAACTCTCCTCAACAGTGCCAGAGCCTGATAAAGTTATACAGAAAACAATCAACCAACCTAATTATGACTGATTTTTGAAACAAACATTAATAAGATACATAAGCTAACTTGACAATTGTAGCTCTTGCAATAAAAAAAACATATATACCCTCAGTGGGCCAACAGGCTTGTAATGCACTAGTGGAAGTCCTCTTGTAACTCTGGCAGTGTGCTTTGCATCTAACTCAGTTCTTTCAGTGTTAACAAGAGTCTTCCTCGCCCTTTCACCAAGGACACTTTCCTCAGCCACCAAGCAACGCTGTTGACAGTAACTTTGCTGTGAAGCAAGCTAAGCATCTTATCAGGGCTGTTTATAAAACTGTGAATCTAATCTCTACTACAGCAGCTCTTTGGGGCCCATTCACAAAGTGACCGCAGGAAAAGAGGCAGTGCCATGGGTAATGTCTGAGGAGGGGAAAAAACATTTGGGTATGATTAAGAAAATGAATGTGGTTACAGCAGTGGAGCAGTGATTGAGTGAGGAGAAATGTGAGAGGTACAGTCTGTTTCTCTACATGGTACATTTAAAATTTACAGGGAGGAGAGAGCTTTCATATTCTATAGTCATCAGTATTCAAGGGATGAACTCTGGATGGTTTGCAGAATAAAAACTAGTAGAGTCATTTCCACTTTGCGTCACACTTAAATACAAAAACAACCCTGATATTATTTTTTAAGCCGTGACTAATTCATGGATTTTAAAAGACAAAGTCTGGCTGGATAGTGTATGAAAGAAACAGTGAATTTAAATCTTGTTGCAATGACAAATCCTCTTATTATTTGAGCAAATATTATTTAAATGTATTCGATGGATGAAGCTTTTGTGGAAATTCTGTTTTTCCTCTGTATCTGAGTATTTAACGGCCATGAAAAAATAGCTTTTTATAACTAAACACATACTTTAACCATGACTTTTCCCCTCAATTATAACTATAATGAACCATTAAGCATCGCTTTTGAAAATCATTAATTTGGGGGGATTTTTTGCTGCTGGTCAAAGCAAAGAAAGCAAAACATGAAATTTAGGAATTTGTTAAGACTTTTTAGCCTATGTGACAACTCTAAAAAGAAACTGATTCCACAGGGCTAACAGAACATAATTTAGCACGTCTTCATGATCAAGTAATAATCCAGTTATTTTATTAAAGTTCCTTGT
>VUQH01002993.1:11277-21369 GCA_015106775.1 Etroplus canarensis
TTTGTCAAAAAGTAAAAAAAAAAAAAAAAAAAAGGTTTTTAGGCTGTGACATTTTATAGCCAAAACACTTCATCAACAAAACAATTAGCTGATTAATTACTAAGGGAGTTTGGAAAAGGAACTAAGATCCGGTTTCAATTTGTCCAATTCATCTGAATCATATACCACCCAGCTTGTCAACTGATTGTATCGATGCTGGAATGTTTTTCTGACAGTTGCACAGCTTTAAAACAATATCAGTCCCATGACAGCAAAGCATTTTAAAATCTGAATTACATGCAAGTCTAGGGGCATAAATGCTTCCTATGGGGGTGGAGGTGCTCCTGGCCACTAATTTACTAGTCACTGGCATCACTCAGTTTTTGTGGATTTACATTTTTAGGTAAATGTCCATCGCTGTATGCCTTCAAATTCGCGTTTGAAGTTTTCCCCCCTGGGGATTAATAAAGTATTCTGATTCTGAAGACAGCAGAGAGAGCGGAGAGAGAGACAAAGATAAAGTGTCCGGTGCTGTGTAGGTACTCTAATGTCAGTAAAGGTCTGTAGCACCTCTGGACTGTTGTTCCATAACACTGCAAACACTGGGCTGAGCATTATTAGTATTTGTGTGTGGGAATTTTCCCGCATTATAAGAGCTATTTTTGCAGGACTGGATTAAGTAAGGTGCATTACCTGCAAAGATGGTGAAACTGTTCTGAAAAAAACTAAATAAAACGATCTGTACTCATGAGGGAATCATTACAAAAGTGGAATCTATCCCAAATTGCAGCCCTAAAGTATTGTAAATAAATTAGTTGAGCACAATGAGCTCTAATATGTACAGGTTATTGTACCAATTGGCTTTTCCATGAGAACTTATGTTTTGCATAGGAAAAGAGGTACAAAAAGTTCTGGGAAATTTTCAAGAAACAGGAACTTTTGGCCAAAGTTTTAGAATAAGCACTTCAGGAAGTTAAAAGTTTTAAAATATGGATGGAGGATGCTTTGGTACCATGGTCCATTTTCATGAAAAGGGGCCATTAGTCAAAGCCCCAGGAAAGGAGGTGACAAAAAAGACAAAAAGATGTCTAGATAAATGGCTTCTGTGCTCTGCACTTAAAACTGGGACGAAGCAAAAATGACATGAGGTTTCACGAAGGAGAAAGAGTGGGAGGCCTGTGTGTTTCATTCATCTGTGGCTAAATCCTCCAAATACTCTATATCTTAATCTGTGTTCTTCAAAAATTCACGATCACAGATATAACCTGGTCTCCCCAGGACAGATTAGACAGAAAAGGAGGACACTGTCTCATTCCCGGGCTCAGGCATCTGAGGTCTCTAAAACCTCAGCTCCTGCCTCTCAGTGCCCTCAAACAGCTGTTCAGTCCAGCTGTGCAAAAAGCTCAGAGCTGGCTAAGAGAACCAAACCAAATCCTCAAGAGAAGCTCAGGTCACAAGCCCTGCTTCTGAAAGGGGCTCAGTGGTAGATTAAAGCTGTAAGATATTTCAACCGGGGTATGTTTTAACTAATATATAGGTTCATTTCTCAATCACTTAATCTGATGGGCATGTTGACCCAATCATTGTACTGTTTACGTATGTTGACCCAATCATTGTACTGTTTACGTACAAATATAAACCTAAGATATCAAAAAATGCATGGAAAATATTTATATCACCTTTCTTAAACAGAAATAAATTTATGATTACACATTTTCCCCCATATAAAACACATTTTAGACCCCCACCCCCACAACACACACAAAGAGGTTTAAGCCGCACCCACAGGAAAAACTTCTTCCCCCTACCAATGTTGCAATTATTTTTTTTAGTCAATAATTCATATTTTTGCTCATTCAGTTGGTGCTACTGAAGCCAAACAGAAATTATTCTTTATCAAATGGTGAGAAGTAAATAAGCTAAAAAATTTCCTTTACTATATGTGGAACAGTCATTCCTCTAGTGATGGGTGGTCATCGCTCAAATTCAGGGATGCACCAATCCAATATCTGGGTCGGATAACAGTCCAATTCCAACTCAGAAAGTTGGACTGGGTATTGTTGACAATGGCAGCTCTATAGGACCAATTCATTAATTAACTTCTATGTTGTTTCTTGTTTATTACTCTGTGGGGGAGAGCTAATATAGCATGGAGGAAGCTAACAAAGGGTCAGCAGTTTGTTGGTTTGGAGGTGTTTGGAATAGTTTTTTAATTAAATGTAGTTGGTCAAGTGTGTTGTCACAACTGAAAAGATCCAACAAAGACAACGCTTTCCTGGTCAGCTCACTATCATTTTGTTCAGTGTAACAATTGTTGGGAAGCTTTTATTGCACTTGCAGTGTTTATGCATAATGCCAGTTCATAGTGATTTTACATGTTTAGCTACAAATAGGTGCTCAGGGGGGCAGCAGTGGCTCAGTGCAACAGTAAAAGGTTGGGAACCAGAGCGCTGCTGATGTGGCACTGGCTCAATACTCACCTGTGGCAGCTGGAGGCCCCCCGCAAAGGCCAGAGCCACCCCATCCCCCCAGGGGCCCACAACGGCACCGAACTCCCAGACCGTGTCCCCCGGCTCCCGCAATGGGCTGCCCTATTCTCCCCCACCTCCACCTGTGTGTATGTATCTGAATAATTTAGCTATGTGTAAAATGTGTGTATTTACTTATAAAATAGTATGTGTTTAGATCTGGTAATTTCCCCATTAGGGGATTAATAAAGTATATCTTCCTCTTCTTCTTCAGTGTAGGCAGATACCCAAAGCAAAGGTTTTACATTGGAAAAAGTTGGACTGGTGCATCAACCCATCCATTTTCTTCATCATAGAGCGAGAGGCGAGGTTCAGCCTGGACAAGTCACCAATTCATTACAGGGCTAACAATGCTCGTATTCAAAGCTATCGCCAATCACCAATGAAGCTCATATACATGTCTTTGGACTGTTAGTGGAAGCTGGGGTACCTGGAGACCCAGAACTTTCATGTTCTGAGGGGACAATGCACACCGCCACACCACTGTATTGCTAGGTGGACTGGTGAATCCCTACTCAAAAGCCAATTCTTACACAAGAAACCCCTGGATTAGAGTTGCTTGTTTATAGGAATTAGCCTGCCAAGGTTTAATGGGTTCCCTAAAAATTTTTACCAAAGTATCACACTGCTTTAATATTTAACAACAAAATAGTTCTAGCAACTGAAATATGTTAACAAGAGGAAGAACTGCCCCAGTGTCATGTACAGACACATGTCCCTAGGAGACCAGGCACAAGGAGTGTTTACAAAGCAGAGAGCTATTAAATGTACTGTAGGTCACACTGGACAAGAGCTGACTAGCTAATCAGATCACAGCAAAAACACATCTGGTTTGTTGAACACACAAAATCAAAAAACAGAAACTAGAAGAAAATCTATTGATCTAACAGAGGGAAAAAAGAGGGCTGACAGTTAAAGCCACCTAGTCACCAGCTCACTATGTTTTGTCAACATACATATTACACATTACAACTGATCCGCAACAGCCTGCGGCCTGCCAACTTCACGAAATCCTCCATTCAGCTCATCTGTACACAGCCCACAAAGCATGGATTTTTATCAGGCTTTTAAAGTCCTCCTTTAATACATCATTCCAGGAGATGGATAAGAAATATAGATTTTTAACTATGGATGAATTCCTTCTTTTGTCATAAGCTTGTAGTCAATTTTGTGCTCCAAATATTTGTTTGAAAAGCCCCGCTGAGTGCTAGCATCATTATGCCAGACAGTTTTAAACACCGCGGTGTGGGAAACTGTGCAACATCACTAATTACAGTAAGCAACCAGTGACAGGAGAGCAAATTTAACACAATGAGGCGCTGCATAAACAAAGAAACCCTCTAAATACTACATCAGCATTTCATGTGACATGATGGGTCCTCATGAAGACTAAACACAACACATTTTTTCTGTTGGTTGACAGCTCCCACTATGTTCCCATTGTTGTCTTGTCTTCTAAAGTTTCTCTCTATTTATTATTCCTTCAAGGAGACAGTTTGTGCAGTGTAACGCAAACAATGGAGGGACTCGACCTTTTGCTTAAAGAGCTCAAGGGTAACACTGAGAGCAACACGACAGAGAAGTACCACAGAAAACAAAAGCAATTCAGCTTTTTAAAACTAATATACACTCACACCTCCAGGTCAGCCTCACTGATTGAAACAAGTTAGACTAGAAACCAACAAGGTGTGTTCCCACAAGACAAATTACATATCCAAATGCACACACTCAGGTAAACTATCCTATCATAACAGTGCCTTTTCTTGCAGTGCTTGGGGCATTTTTACTGGCAGCACATACTGTGCCTCAAGGCAGCCTGTGCCTTACAGACCTGCCCTCAGTTCAACTGTTTTGTAACTATCAATTAAAAAAGGTGAGAAACATAACTACATTAGATAAGTGCATAAATACTATATTTGCCAGTCAGAATTATAAGCAAAAAGTTTTCTACAGATAGGAGTGGCTAAATGGGACAAATCTTAGCTACTGCCTCAAACAAAAACATGTCCAAAACCAAAGCAGACAGCAGGTTATACACACACACAGTGTTGCCAAGGTATGTCCCTGGGTTTTAATTTAGTAGTCAGTTAAATGAGAGAAAACCTAAATAAAATAAGACTAATCTAAAGGCAAGAAAACCATTTCTGTAGTTAACCACTGGTTTTATACACTCACAGCCACTTCATTACGTATACCTGTTTGACTGCATGTAAACACATCTGTCTAATCAGCCAGTCACATGGTTGCAATTCAATGCATTTAGGCATGGAGAAATGGTCAGTATGACCTCCTGAAGTTCAAAATGAGCATCAGAATGGGAATAAAAGGTGACTGAAGTGACTCTTTTTAAAAACTGCTGATCTACTGGGATTTTCCCCATAGAACCATGTCTAGAGTTTACAGAGAATGGACAGAAAGAAAGAAAATATCCCGTGAGCGGCAGTTCTCTGAATGAAAATGCCTTGTTAATGACAGAGGTCAGAGGAGAATGGCCAGACTGCTTCAAGCTAATTAGAAACTCATGAGTAACGCAAATAACTGCAACCACGGTATGCAGACGAGCATCTCTGAACGCACAACATGTCGGATTTTGAAGTAGCTAGGCAACAGCTGCAGAAGACCGTGCCAGGTGCTACTCCTGTCAGCTAAGAGGTGGAACCTGACGCTATAGTTCACATGGGCTCACCAAAACTAGACAAAAGAAGATTAGAAATTCGCTGCCTGGTCTGATGAGTCTTGATTTCTGCTGCAAATTTTAGATGGTAGTGTCAGAATTTGGTGTAAACAACATGAAAGCATGACTCCATCCTGCCTTGTATCAGCGGTTCAGGCTGGCGGTAGTGGTGTAATAGTGTGGGTAGATGTTTTTGCACATGTTGGGTTCCTTAGTAGCCACTGTACATTGTTTAAACACCACAGCCTATCTAAGTATTGTTGCTGAGCATGTACATAACTTTATAACCTTTATGATAATGGCTGATTCCAGCAGGATAACACACCATGTCATAAAGTTCACGTCCTCTCAAACTGGTTTGTTGAACATGAAAATGAGTTTGCAGTATTTTGGGTGCAAGGGCAGCAACATTTAAATTTCTAGTTGACTAGAGTGTGGCACAAAAACATTATGTCACGACTGCTGGCTTGTCGTGTACCTTCCAGGGCAAGACACAATTCAGATACATACAGCCAAAATTCAGGTGCTCCCAAAGAGGTTAGGCCTCCTAACCCTAATCCTCCCAAAAAAGAAAAGCACCAGCACTGTGATAAAATAGTTTTAATTTGACTTACTTATGCATAAAAACATGTTCTTTACTAGAGGGTCAGACTTGCAGACTTCTGTTAAGTAACTTAACACAGGCTTTTTGCCTTAACTACATGCAGACAAACTAAAGGGGGTGGCAGTGGCTCAGGCCACTTGGACTGGGAACCAGACAGACTCATCCAGTGCACCTGTTGCCGAGCGCTGGTTCAAGGCCCATATCAACCACTATACATCTAGGATGGACAAGAAGCTGGAGAGGTGATGGTTCACCCCCTGAGCACCAAGGCACCAAACCCCACATTGCTCCCCTGGCGCCTTCACAGGCTGCATTTCTCACTCTGCCAATTCTCCATGCATGTCTACTGAGTTCTGTTTGTGTATGTGTGTGTGTGTATAATTCAAAACTGCATGTAGAACTGTATATGAATAACATCAACAGAGTGGAAGATTTAAAATTTCCCTGTTGTGGGACGAATAAAGATTACTTTCTTTTTTTCTTTTTCCTTCTAAAGGAGGATCCACTCCAGGTTACAGATGAGTTTCTCCCTCAGGTAGAGGAGTTCACTGTCATGGGGATCACAAGTGAGAGGAGTGGGAGACTGACAGACAGACCAGTGCAAAGTCTGCAGTTCGATTCACAGGCTGATCTACATTCCCACCCTCACCTATGGGCATAAGCTGTCAGTAGTGGCCAAAAGATTAGGACTGCTGATATAAGCAGCAGAAATAAAATCACCCTCAAACATAAAACAGCACCAGAGATGGACAGAAGTTGACATTTCCTCGGACAATGGCGATAGAAAACTGGGTATCAATCAAGAGGTCTTAAGCTTAAGAAACCTTTGCATCGGATTATCTTTTTGTGAGTTTCTTATTTTTCCGCACACACAAGAATGTTTTTGATTTTGTGCTAATAATGAAAGGATTCACGGTCCTTCCATTGCTGCAAAGTCCAGGGAGGACGTCCAGCAGACAGTGATGTTGTGTCTTCAACGTCAGTACAATTTTTTATTTTTTAACAATTTTTCCCACCAAAACTAGTTCTTATTTCTGGTTTTAGTGCCAAAACTCAAACACTTAACTGGCACCTTTATATATATAAATAATGTTTACAAATGCAATAATAATTTTAAAAAAACACACAAATGAATAGATTCAGAACCAAAAGAGTTCAAATTAGTTTATCATGCATAAAACTGGTCATCAAACCCCAACCCAAACATTCAGAATTATGACAAACCAAAACAACAAGCAAAGCATGCAGGACACGTCTCAAGTCAGGAGAGCTCTGATAATGCTGACAAGAAATGAGAGATGTTTGCCATGTACTAAGAAAATCAGTTGATAAATTATCAATGCAAATAGACTGTAACCTCCAACTGACAAAGCAGCTCAGGTAAGTGTTTAACCTTGCCTTGTGTGTTCAAGCTGAAGAAATGTCAATACAGTGTCCTACAGAGTTGGGGTTAAAGGCCGGAGCCTGCTCTGTTGTTCGCTTTGTTTGTTGGCTCTTTGTTATGTTATCTTGTCCCAAGAATTTTGCCTTTTCTTTACAGAGGAGAAAGCCACTTACAAAAATGCACAGTTTTTTTTTTTTAACCTCATTACTTAAATGGGCACTCTTGAAAATTTTTATCACAATAAATCCCTCTTAATAGAGATCTAATTTATGTTTATGTGAACTTATTTATGCAAAAAACAAATTATAATTAGTAAGACACAGTGTGCCCCCACAGCATACCCGGCAATGCAACAATACTGTGAAAGGTGCCTCTGTGCTGAGCCAACAGTGGCAGTAAACTGCGTCACGGTGGGAATGCTATTCATTTTAAGAATTTACATATGTTCTTGCTGCTCACCAGGGGCAAGTCAGTCAATACTTGTGTGAACGTTAACTCCTCTCTGTTGTCACCGGGTTGAAAATTTGCCACTGTCCCCAAAGCCTTTGTTTGTCTGTTGTCACATAAAACTTTTGTGAGCTCCTGGACTCAAAAATATGTTTTCATTCTGGTTCACGCCAGCAAACCGAGCTTGAAACATAAAGTCACCCCACGCGCAGTCTGTGGAACAGACCTAGATTTCAAGTATCCTGTGATGCTGTGAGGATAGGAGCACGCTTAGTCATTTCTAGCTGTAAAAAAGACCAAAAACTGACACTGAAAAATGCGCCCTATGTCTGAAACTTCTCAAGAGTGGGTCCAAATGTACAATAAGGGTCATAGCATTATTTTTGGGATAATAACTTTAGTATATCTAATGAAGCCATGCAACATTTTATCTTAATAATAGGAATATTTTCTGAGTTAAGGGCCTCAGGTTCATAGGGTTGGGACAAAATTTGATGCTTTTTAATTCACATTATTGGTCCAGCAATTTTAAGCCCTCATGACAAAGTTACAGGAAATAACCACATGAAATTTTCAGGGATGAAAAACACATTTAAGTTCTGTTAAAAGCTGCAACCAAACACATTTTAAACCCACTTCAATTGCCACAATCCAAAGTCAGCTTTGAGTATCAAAGCAAAACTTCACTAGTATAATGTCTTTGGTGTAGAGTAGCAGGAACAATTACTGGTATCCTGGACAGCTGCTCTGTTCTCTGATGATTCAGTGGAGAAAAGCTCAAAAAGTGGGGAAACTATCAAGGGTCATACCACCATGTGGAATGGGTTATAGCACAAAAAAGGTCTTGTTTATCTACATTTCAGTACCAGGCTCATCTCGTTCTGTGACAACCTATTTTCTACTATAGTCAGTTTGAACACTTGCCCAATGTTAAATGTGAGATTCAATTTACTAAAGAAATTAAAGCCATAATAATGCGGAGTGAGTACTACACATGTATAGTACAAAGGCATGGTTTGCAAGCTTAACTTTGACTCAAAAATCTACTTTGACTCAGAAAATATTTATAGTATGAAGGTAAAATTTTGCATGTCTCCATTAAATATTCTTAACCCATAAGAACCCACCGTGACATGCATGTAACAAACACTTCATATGTTCTACAATATTCCTTATAAAGCTTCATGCTTTACCTTAACGTATGAAGTCCCTAAAGAAAAATGGGTCTGGGTTCTTATGGGTTAAGTTATTCTACTTTTTTTTTTTTAAAAAAGGGGGGAAAAAACTGATTCTTGGGGGGTCAGTTTGGAGGCACTCACTTATTGTCATAAGAGCAATTAACGTCCACTAGACTAGGTGAGGCTGGCGCACAGTCATACGGCAATTACCCAGCCCTCCGCCTCTAAAGAGATACGATCAAATAAACAAGATTAATCCTGAGGAGATGGATGGGGAGGGCATGCTGAAAGTGCATGATAAGGAAACTGTTGGTTTACAATCAGCACTGAAGCTGAAGTCTGAGCAGGAAATGAGCCTGGACACAATATAGTACTTTGTTATGTCTAAACCCACCCAACCTGTCATGTCTGATACACATGTTGATAAAAAAGGGGAACTGAGGCTTTTAAAAGAGCAAAAGAAAAAAAAAACGCCACTTTATTTCCTAATCTTGTAGCTGACCTGCACACACACACACCTGTACAGAGTAGGTGTGCCAAAGTGGAATTTTAGTGCGTTACAATAAACTGAACAAGGTAAAAACAACACACATATGTCCTGGCACAGCTTCAAAGTCAATATAAAACACTTTACACAGTAATTACACTATTCTTCAAGCGTTAAGGTAATTACAATCCAATTAAAAAAATCCTACCACGTACAAAGTGGTGTGGAGAGTCCAGGAAAGCTGCTCTGCTGCGGAGAAGTCAGAAAATCTGTATGTCGCGGTGTGTTCTCTTCTTTTAAACTCCTCTTATCCACAAACACGTCACTTTACCAGCATCTCTGCTGACTACAGTGTACGTTAAACGTCTTTCTAAAGCGCTCTCGTTACTCTTCCCGCCGTGGAAAGCGTGTATGTTGTGCAGACAGTTGAATGGGAGCTGTAGGTATTTCACAGAGCGGAGGAAAGTCAGCGAGAAAAATAAAAGCGACATCCCCCTGGACATTTCAAAATAAGAGCCTGCTTGCGTGACAATTTTTTTTTCTTCTTCTTCTTTCGGCTGCTCCCGTTAGGGGTCGCCACAGCGGATCATCTGCCTCCATCTCACTCTATCCCTTGCATCCTCTTCCCTCACACCAACCCTCTGCATGTCCTCCTTCACTGCATCCATGAATCTTCTCTGTGGTCTTCCTACTCGCACCTCCACCCTCCTACCTTTCCTTCTCTCTCTCTCTGCCTCCTAACACGCTTTCCCCCTCTCCCCCTCCTTGGTCTTCGGCCAACAGTAGCATAGTTTCAAGTTTTCCCTCTATT
>VUQH01002993.1:21389-31838 GCA_015106775.1 Etroplus canarensis
CCCTCACCTCCACCCTCCTACCTTTCCTTCTCTCTCTCTCTGCCTCCTAACACGCTTTCCCCCTCTCCCCCTCCTTGGTCTTCGGCCAACAGTAGCATAGTTTCCACCGCCACCCTGTTGGTTAACGGCACCGGAGGCGGTCGTCGTTAACCCGGGCCGCGACCGATCCAGTATGGAAGTCGTGTTATGAATCCGCATATTTGATTTGGCAAAGTTTTTACGCCGGATGCCCTTCCTGATGTAACCCTCACCATTTACCCGGGTTTGGGACCGGCACTAGGACTACACTGGCTTGTGGGCCCCTGTGGCTGGTTTGCATGACAATTTAAAAAAAAACAAAAAACCAATGGACAGTTCAGCCCATTTCTCGTTAACATCAACAATAAAACAGGAGCTTTAATGACATTCTTTTCTAAAACTATAGGCAAGGTGGAGTTGGTCTCTACTTTGCAGCTATAACAGCATCTGGGAAGGCTTTTCACAAGTTTTTTGGAGCGTTTCTGTGGGAGTTTTTGCCCATTCATGATAAAGAGCATTTGTGAGGTCAGACACTAACCTTGGATGAGAGGGCCTGGCTCACATTTTCCATTCTGGTTCATGCCAAAAGCGTCAGATGGGGTTAAAGTCAAGGCTCTGCTAGGGCCAGTCAAGTTCTTCCACACCTAACTCATCCAGCATGCCTTTATGGACCTTGCTTTGTGCACTGGTGCATAGTCATGCTGAAGTGATAAAGAGGCTTCTCCAAACTGTTCCCACAAACTTGGAAGCATGGAATTGCTCAAAAAGTTAAAAGCATTAAGTTTTTGTTTCCTTGTAACCACGGGACCAGGCCAATCCCAGAAAAACAATCACATGGCATTATCACTCCTCCACCAACCTTCACATTTGACACAATGCAGTCAGCCAGGTAACATTCTCCTGGCATTGATCAAACCAGAGTCATCCATTAGACTGTCAGATAGAGAAGCATGACTTGTCATGCCACAGAACATGTTTCCACTGCTGCAGAGCCCAGTGACAGCATACTTTATTCCACCCCATCTGATGCCTGACATTGTGGTTGGTGATGTAAAGCTTGCATGCAGCACACAGTTGATGTGATGATGTTTATGCCAAAGGAGGTGCGGAATTCTGCAGTTGTTGATTCAGCAAAGTGTTGGCAATTTTTACACACTATGCACCTCAAAACATGGTCTGCCACTTTGTGATGATTGCTGAGATTCCTAAAAGCTTCCACTTTTCAAAAATATCACCTACAGTTGATCATGGAATTCCCAGGAGGGAGGTAATTTCACCAACTGACTTGTTGCAGCAGTGGTATTCAATTACAGTGCCACATTAAAATTCACTGAGCTCTTTAGTTATACAATCCATTCATTCTCAAATCTTTGTAAAGACAGATTGCAAGTCTAGGTGCTTGATTTTATACATATGTGGCAATGGGAATGAATGAAATACCTAAATTCAATGATTAAGAGTTGTGGCCCAATATTTTTGTCCTCATAGTTAAAGTCTGGATATAGAGGAATTTCTTTTAATAAAATTTTTTGCATGTCACCCTGATTGTTCATCTTGGATTATATGATTTTAATTATTTTTTGCAGCTTGAACAAGTAATGGTGTACTTGACCTCATCAAAAAAGGCAGAAAATAAATTAAAGATTGAGGTCATTAACTGTTTTATTAACATTATGTATAGTTCTTTCTTTTTAATGAAAATAAACTTACAGAGGTTATTGGTAAATATAACCTAGAGCCATTTGCTGATTTATTATGGATACCTGGCTAAAAAGTTGCATTATACTGAAAGATTGATCCAATATTTTGTAAACTGGACATAAAATATAGAGGTCAGTTTTACACAAACACATACACGTTGTTGCCAGTTTATTATGTATATCAAGCAAAAATTAAATTTAAAAATTCCAGTAATAAATCAAACTCTCATAAGGTTTACAGTGTTAACTGTTCACTCTGCTTCTTGGAAGATTTTATGAAGCATTCAATGTTCATCCTGATGGGTGTTTTAGTTAGTTTGTCTAAACATTTTAGGTTATCAGGTAAGCTAAATGACGAAAACAATTCCAGAAAATCTCAGCAAGTGCAAAATCTCCACATAGCTGACTGGTTTATGTGTATGTTAAATCCAGTGGTGACATTATGTCCACAGAAATGTAGGGAAATTTGCATGCTTTTACTTTGAAGTCAATCGGAGAACTTCCGTGTTTTCCAGGCTGTGAGGCACTTGATGTAACTGAACTGCAACAAATTTAATACCTTAACAATTATATTAAACTTACCTGGTTGAAACCTTAAGCAAAGTCTTTTATACACAAAATAATAATTAATGTCACAGAAAAGTGCCCCAATTGTCCTCAGAAGCCTGGTAAATCCCCACACTGAGGTTGTATAAACAGAATTATGTCCCCATAATATGAATAACACCTGTACACAAACACACCCTTATCCGGCATACAGTAGCAGTTGCTCAATGTCACTTACAATCTGCCTTAAAGACAGAACAACACATCTCTGCAAACTATTTGCAACAGCCGGCAATATTTTAAGGGAATAATAATACATCGTTACTACATTATAACATCACAGAGCCCATCAGAAACATTAAAATATGAGAACAGTGTCCAAAAATGGCCCAGTAAGCTGATGGAACTAGTCTGACTGGGTCGTGAAGGGATCAGAGTCCCAGTGTCACAGTACAGTCTGTGATGAAGATAACATACCCTAGATTCAAAGCCTGTTCCAGCACAACTGGTTCTTTGCTCTGTATTCTAAATATGTAGAACGAGGTCATACCTAACAAAACCTTAACCCTTAGACGAGCCTTAATGCTCCAGAGGAGTAAAATAAGGCTACGCATAAATACACAGTTCCACAGAGGGTTTGGCTTTTAGTGTTTGCAGGAGAGATTTAAAACAGAATCAAAATTCTCCCTCTGCATGTTAGTTTTAGAGCTGAACACTGACTGATAAGTTAACATAAAGATTTAGTGCATGATTTACACTTACTGGTCACTTTATTAGGTACACCTGTTCAACAGTTTATTTATACAAATATGTAATCAGCCAGTTATATGACAATAATTGAATGCATTTAGGCATGCAGCATCAGAATGGCTATAAAAAGGTAAATGACTTCGAACATAATATGGTTGTTGGCACCAGACCAGCTCGTCTGAGTATTTTAGAAACTGTTGATCTACTGGGATTTTCCCACACAGCCCTCTTTATGGTTTACAGCAAATGGTCTGAAAGAGAGAAAATATCCAGTGAGCAGGAGTTCTCTGGGGTAAAATGCCTTGCCGATGCCAGAGGTCAGAGGAGAACGGCCAGACTTCTTCGAGCTGATGGTAAGGCAGCAGTAACTCAAATAACCACTTGTTACAACTAAGGCATACAGAAGAGCATTGAACAATACATTGAACCTTGAGGCCAGTGGGCTACGGCAGCAGAAGACCACACCAGGTGCCAGTCCTGTTTGCTAAGAACAAAGGCAGCATTGGCATAGACTGATCAAAATTAGAAAAGACAAAATTGGAAAAATGTTGCCTGGTCATTTAAATGCCCATCCTGTTATGACCACAGTGTGCCCTTATTCTGATGGCTGCTTCCAGCAGGATAAAACAAAAAGCTTAAATCAGCTCAAAGTGATTTTTTGAACCCAAAAATGAGTTTACTGGGCTCAAATGGCCTTCACAGTCACCAGATGTCAATCCAAGCTTTGGATTGTGTTAGAATGGGAGATTCACAACATGGACGTGCAGCTGAAAAATCTGCAGCAACTGCATTCATGACAATATGGGCCAAAATCTCTGAGGAATGTTTCAGCACCAAGTTGAATCTGTGCCACCAAGCAGAAGATCTGAAAGGGGGTCTTAGCAAGGTGTACGTAATAAAGTAGCCAGAGAGTGTATGTAGACTCTTTAAGACACATGTTTAAAACCACCAAAACAGCAAATCATTAAATTGTTCATCTTTTTTCAGGTAGACCTAAATGTGAACACATGATTGGAATGCGCTGTTGTACTTAATTGCTGGAAGTAAATCAATCATGTATTTGAGTTATCATAGCAAGATAAATATCTGTACAAAATTTTATAGCAATAGTTGTCGATATATTTCAGTATGGACCGGAGAATGTGCATAAAAGATGATTGTAGCTTTCATGTCTTAAAATTGAAGCCAATGTAGCAATGTCTTCAACCTACATTCTTTCTAATGCCCACCAGGGGTGGCTCCTCTTGTACCAAAAAGACATCATGGTGTATAGAAGTACATGGGAAAACGGCCCTAGGCTCCCTTAATCTGTGGCCAGACTAAAAATGTTCTTGGTATATTAATGGGATCAGTCACTAGTTTAAAGCTTTATGAATATAACATGATTTTCATTTTGTAAATTGTTACCACCATTATCGTCCAGTCCGACAAAGCAGGTCATGCTTTAGGGCGGGGCTACCTTCTGATTGGCAAGTCTCTACCCTTTGAGGGGGGAGCATCCTTCAGTGTCATAGTCAGATCTGCAACAGTTCTTGATGTCTGATTTTTTTTTTAAAAATAGTGTTGTTGACAGTGGTCAACTTGAGGCTTTGCGGTAGCTATGTCCATCGTTTATGTACAGTCTGTGGTCTGGATTAAATAGGAGTGAAAAGCCAGCAAAGAAGTGCCCACCCGGAGCTGGACTGCTTGAATGCATGGCTTCCTAAAAGTAGAGAATAAAATAACATACTTCCAACACCAACATACGCACACTCCTGTACATTTTCTCAGGGAGGTTATTTTACTTTACGTATGCAGCACATGTCCTAAATTTTCTTAATTTTCAAAGAGCTGAAGGCCATTTTGCTGGAAATTGGATTTAATCAACTTTTGTGACTTGGGGCTGGTGGAGCTACAGCAATCACACCCAATAGGACTGGAGAAAAAACTGCCCTGCACTTATCTGGTCACTAGAGAATCTGAGAAGAGTTGTTACAGTAATTGATAATTGCGTGTGGGTTGAATGCTGCGTGCCTGTTGATAATGACTCCCGAAATCAGTCTGCTCTTCGGTACTAGAGCATGAGGACATTATGTTCATGCAGCTCTCTGCTCCTCCACGCATGCCCAAGATGCCTATCGTTGCTCAAATCGACCAATTATGCTGTGTTGGCTGATAATGAACCCTCCACATCCACTGTGAGCTCATTTTATTCATAAACATCCCAGATGGAGATAATTGGTGAAGAGTAAGTGGTCAGTGACGCTCCAACTCATTTCACTCAGAAATGGCCCCTAAATCTCTGCTATTTGAGAGTCCATTTCCTGAATGTGAAACTGCAGTGCTTTCCATTATGATACATTAGGCATGTGCAGTGGAAGCCAGGAAAAACTAAACATTTCTAAGGTTTTCCCAGGTGCAGTATAAAAGCATTCATGTACTTACTTGATATTGCCATTTGTGCACTTTGCATTTAATTTACATGATGTACCATATTTGCAGTAGAATACATACCAAAATCTCTGTTTTTGTAGTTATTCTACAGTGACTTAATGTTTTTAGGTAAATTTTCACACATATAGGCATATATGATGATAAAATAGTGGAACTGGGCACTAACACTCTAAATCCTCAGAAAGAAGCCAAATAGAAACCAGCCAGGACACTGCAAAGTGTTGTGCATGAAGAAAATAGGTTAACCAAAGCAAAATGCATGTATGACAAGTAGAGGGAGGAAGGGGAATGACCCGCTGATGCCTGAATCTAAATAGAGTACACATTTTATCTTCATCTACTTCTATCACAGTGTGGAGAGGGTAAAAGTGAATCATGTGTCATGTGTTCGTTCTCTTTGTCCTGCCTCCCAGCCCTATGATTCAATAGTAAACTGAGAGACTGTTAATATAAACACCAGATGATGATGATGACAATCTGTAAGCAAATGAAACTAAAGCAAAGTAATGTAAAACAGACCTTTTTTCACTGAGTAATACAACTGACAGCAATTTATGCCATAGATTTACTTAACTAGATAAAAGGAAATTCTTGTTCTTGGCATTCTTGCTTATTACAGCTTGGGGGTTAGTGATAACAAACAGCTGTTTGGCCAGATTACCACTGAACTTAACCAAATTATATGTTCTAACCTCTCATGATACATGAAAACTGGCAGGCCAAATTTGAACCAGAAGGTTAGCCTGTAAACTGTGACTGGTGTATAGGCTATTTTAGGGCCACTCATCCATTTTCTTAAGTGTTTATCCAGTTCAGGGCCATGGCATACTACAAGTATGTCACAGAGAGACAGACAACAACTCACCTATATGGCCAATTTAGAATCACCAGTTAACCTAATGAGCATATTTTTGAAGTGTGGGAGGAAGCCTTTCTGCACAGAAATGCTCTAGTTGGCCATTAGATTCAAACCCAGGGCCCTTTTGCTGTGGGATGACAGTGCTAACCACCGCACCAACTTCCTGCCTAAATCAGAACCATGTTAGCATGGTAGGTTAGATTGGAAACTAATGAACTGACCAAACAGAGACTGAAAAAAACAGCAGAGAGAGGCTTATGAAATCATCAGGGGCCCCAAATCATGAATCATACCATGGACACTACAAAGCGGGCACAGTTCCAGTCGAAGACTTTTTTCATAAATAAAACCAAGCAAGTACAGATATAATAAAAGTGATAATTATGACACAACACTGAGGTTATAGAACAGTGGTTCTTTTTACATACTCCTCTTCAAAAGCTGAATAAAGTTCATGTCCCACGATTTTTCATTAGTTACATCTTTGTTTCTGGCTGCTCCTTTCAGGCCTCCATCTCACCCTTGCATCCTCTTCTGTCACATCAAACTTCTTTGTGTCCTCCTTCACTACATCCATGAACATTCTCTGTGGGATTCCTCTTCTCCTCCTGCCTGGTAGCTTCGTCTTCAACAACCTTTGTCCAGTATATCCACTATTCCTCCTGTACACAGATCCAAACTATGTCAACCTCACCTCTCTGACTTTGTCTCCAAACTGCTCAACCTGAGCTGTCACGCTGATGCACAGATTTTTAATCCTGTCCATCTCAGCAGCTTCTGCTATGCCCCCTCCAGCTCCATCTCCTGTTATTTCATTAGTAAAGGCTACATGATAAACTCCTGTTACATAAAAGTCAGTCTGGTAGCAGAAGCAATATTTTATTTTCCCCCCCAAAAATTAAATTCAGTGAATGTAATTCCACATAATATTTTTCTCCTGATCATCCACACCCAACCAGTGGGGCCTGCCCCCACATGATTTCTTGACATGATACTGCTATAGCTAGCTCAGTGAGTTCAAAACAAATGACAATAATGTTCTGCCTTAATTCACTTTGAAAACAGAAGAATCAGTCTGAATTCATCATATAAATCACATGGTAAATTCAGGGATTACTATTTGATCTGAACAAGCTGTAACTCTTATTTGGAAGCTGAAATCTGGTATCAAACTATGAATTCTTAAGGTGATGTGAGCCATGTGAAAAAGAGTTTTCACAGGATTCTGTGTGGGCCTGTGAAAAACAAAGTACACCCTTACTACTTCCTTTGGAAATGAATGACTAATTAGCAGCAAAGTGCTGATTATTAAATGCAGTTGTTTACTTGATCATCAGACAGTGTGATCACCTCTATAAAAGCAGAATTTTGGTCATTTTGCTGGTTTGAAGCATTCAAATGTGTGTTAACACAATGGCACAATCTTTCCTCAGGAATGGACATCCCAACAAATTCACCACAAGGTCAAACTGTGCAATGCTCAGAGAAACTGCAAAAAAACCTAAGAGCTACATCTCAGACTCTACTGGCCTCAGTTAGCATGTTAAATGTTAAAGTTATGACAGTACTATTAGAAAAATACTGAGCAAATATGGCTTGATTGGAAGGGTTGCCAGGAGAAAGCCTCTTCTCTCCAGAGCGTGGCAGTACAGTTTAGGTTTGCAAAGTTGCATCTGAACAAACCACAAGATTTCTTGCGTTCTTTGAACATATGAGACCAAAGTGGAGATGTTTGGCCATAATGCACCACACCGTGTTCAATGAAATCCAAACACAGCGTATCAGCAGAAACACCTCATACCGATTGTTAAGCACAGTGGTGGAGGGGTGATGATTTTGCTTGTTTTGAAGCCACAGGACCTGAGCAACTTGCAGTGATTGGATCGATTGTGAACTCCTCTGTATACCAAAGTATTCTAAAGTATAATACAAGGCCATCTGCCTGACAGCTAAAGCTTGGTTGAAACTGAGTCATGCAACAGGAAAATTATCCCAAGCAAATCTACAACAGACAGGGTGACCAGATATCCCTCTTTAAGTAGGACAGCACAGCATTTTTACCTCTTGCCCTCCTGTACTACATCTTCAGACAATGTCCCACATTTGGACTGGCTCTGCAGGACATGTAGTTTTATGTGGTCTGGCTTTTGCCCAATGCATGTAAAGTAAGCAGGGAAGGCTTTTTATTGTACTCAAGTGAGGGCTAGCTTTTTTTAAATGCTATGTCTATTGGGGAAAGTTACAAATAACCAAAAAGTCACAGGCTTTGTGGAGTTTGTTGAATATGACAGATATGCCTGCAAAGAAAATGAAGCAGCAGCAAATACTGAATTTTTGTCTTTTTTGTTAGCTATTTTTCAATTTTGCCCAAGAGAAAATATGTCATGAAAAGACACAGTAGACATCTGTCATCATTGGCTGCATATTTTAATAATTGTCAGGTATATTTTAAAATTTTTTGCCAATCTATGGAAGCACCCCCCCACTGAAACCCAAAGATAAGATGGCTACCAGAGAGAACGGCAGCTGAAGTATTTGTGAAATAAGAGAGAGTACAGGACTATATAAAGACTAAATAAACTTCCCTTTCGCCTTATTTTATTTACTTAGCCATGGAGTTGGAAAAGTTGCATTCATATATAATATGTTTGGCCTTTAAATGGTAATTTCCAATCAAGTAACCTGTGCAGTAGTTTTATTTTTTTTAGTTAACTCCAAGCATCGCTAACATGTCCCACATAATCACAGTGTTTTCCCCACATTTACTTTGTTAGGATCTGGTTGCTCTTGCAACAGAATGGCTGAAAAAGAAAAGAATCACAATGTTGCATTGACTCAGTTATAGTCCAGACCTCAACCCAATTGCTGTGGCAGGACCTTAATTGAGTTAAGCATAAAATAAATACCTGTAAACCACAATTATAACTGAAGCAACATTGTAAAGAAGAGTGGGCCAAAATTCCTCCACAACAATGTGAGAGACTGATAAAGTTATAGAGAAAAAGATTATTTTAGGTTATTGCTCCTAAACGTGGTTCTACAAGCTACTGAATCATGGGGTGTACTTAGTTTTCCCCCTGGACTGCATAGAGTCCTGTGAAAACTTTTTTTTTAAATGACTATATGTATTTTATTTTAGTTAGTTTTGTAAGTACACAGTGTCATTTCAGTTAGTTTTTTGAAGCCGAGTTTATAATTTTCAATCAATTTTGGATTTGTTTTAGTTTTAGTTAACTATAAGATGTAAGAGAGAGTAAAGACAACAGCAATTTCTTGAAGGTTATGTAAAGAATATTTTGATGGACAGAAGTGGGAGTCAGACAACAGACTGTATTTTCACGGAAGCTGCAGATGCCTGTGTCCTCATCAGTCACCCACATATGGTTAACACAGAGCATATGGTTTTTATGCTTTTCCTAATCAAGGACAAGTTGATTATGAATATTTCCATGTGCTGTAATAACAAAGCATCCAAATCTGCACATGTCCCTTCTTGTCTGTGCTAATCTCCCAGAGACAGATGCTTTGCATGAGCAATATGTGAAATATTTCTGCAGCCTTAAATTTATAGTCAGAGCATATCGCTTGATATTATTATATAGTGTTTCTGGCATGTTTCCACACTGGCTTTGCTTTATTATTTTCTGCAGGAATTCAGCTTCCTTTGTCATTGTTGGCTGGAGCTGTGAGGTGCCAAAGACTCCCTCAGCCATCTAATCTCAGTATCAGTGTGCCAAGGGAGCTGCTTTGTCATTTTCTGAATAGTGCACTCACTTTGATCCTCATTATCAAACGTTGTCCTTTTGTAATTGAGGAGCTTAATTAAAATGTACAATAATTTCATCCAGAGAAAGAGAGGAATATTCAGTACAGGGAATACTATCCTCTTTATCCATCCACAGTTGATCTGAATTCCCTGCATACTGCCAGGTGGTCTTGACATGATAATATGCAGAATTTGTATGTGCCATGTGCTTGGTACTGTTTTTATATGTGTCTTCATAGAGGATAGTCCACAGTTAGATAATCAGCTTAACTGACCATGCTTATGCTGATAATGCTTCAATTAACTGCTGTGGTTTCAGTGCTCAGGCGCTCATGAAGCAGACAGTCAGTGTGTGCACACAGTCTGAGAAGATTAGA